>ML322600.1:64134-107551 GCA_005239505.1 Nicotiana paniculata
ACACTCCAATCAATGCAGTTGAGCAAATCTTAAGAATTCCTGGTTTAAGGTATTTATTCTAGAGTCAAAAACTGAGCCTAAGCGTCACAAACATAGTACTGACTATTCTCAAGGCATTAGCACGTTTCGAGATATTGCTCCTATTAAGCTCTTAAACATACGATTATACTCCTAAAAATTAAAAACTACCTACACCCGGTTCAATTAAAAACCCTTGGAAAAGAACCGTGGTTCAAAGAAAAACCAAGGGGGAATTACTACACTACCTAAACAAAAATCTTTTTGGTGTTTTTCTTTTAGACTTACTTCCCTCAAGAAAAGTGTCTAGGAGATCCATCGTCAGGAAAAGTCCACATATTTCTAAAAAAAAAAATTATTTTATTTTATTTTATTTTATTTTGTAAAAAGATAAATTATTCCATTAATCTAACATAACTAAAATAGCATAGAAAGTCACCAGACAGTCTCCTCACCCCACACTTAAAATTGTGCATTGTCCCCAATGCGCACCTATGCATACAAGAGGGTAAAAAGAAACTCCCTGGTAGGCCAACGACCGAAGCACTAGCATCTCATGGGGTACTCAGACTTCTCCCAGGCCCGGTCCTTCATGCAGGTACCTCACATTTAGTTCCAACCATCTGATTTGCTATTGCATCCTTCCAGTGGCGTGCGTTCCATGCTCCTAAAAAAAAAAAAATTGACACTACAAAAATACACTAAAACACAAGTAAAATAAAAATAAAGTAAATAAAGTAGTAAACCTGGGTTGCCTCCCAACAAGCGCTTGATTTAATGTCGCGGCACGACGTGAATCACTTTCTGCCTCCACTTCGAACTTATGAATTGCACCCCCAGTTTGGCATCAAGTTTTCGGTTATGCTCCATGGGTGGTGGAACAAATATAATTGGCCCAAGAAACCATTGTATTATTTTATGCTTCTTGGATTTTACATGAGGTATGTAGTCCTGTCCTTTTGGCACGAAAAATTCCAGAATGTAGGTATCTTGTTCCTCCTTCCTTGACTCCTTAATTGGCTCAGATGACTCTATTTCCATATCATCATCCAAACACAATGTGGAAAAATGTTTGGAGTGAGGACCAATGCGCTCAAACACATGAACTGCAGGACTTTCAACATCCTCAACCACAATAACACTAGAGTCGATTAAAGTTGTATCCTCAACGTCCCTGGTTGACTCTAGTACTACTTCTTCAACATCGGCATCCTCAAATCCTAGTTGGTTAGAGTGCTGGGTTTCTACTTTGGACACCTCCATTGACACCTCAATTTTCATCTCTGATGTACACTGCTCCTGGCTACTATCCATACCGTTGGCATATTGAGCATTAAAAGCTTCAACTAGTTGACTCGTTTGAGCCTCCAAGTTGCGAATAGTTTCATCTTGCCTTTGTATCCGCAGTTGTAACTCCTCAAGTTGTTCCAGAATGCATTTCATCATATCCTCGAGCCTTTTCCAGTCATCATCACTGAGTTCTTTATTTCTATTAACTTCAAAGGAAAAAGAAGAATCATCAAAGTAAGGGGTTGGGGGAAGATAAGAAATATAAGCACAACCCTGAAAGTGACCATCTTGACCACCACACATATCACACACATTCCACACATAAGATTGAGTTGGTGCACATAACTCGCTCTCGGGAATATTTTGATAATTTTGCTCTGGGTGGTTTCCTCCATAATATGCATAATGAGGATCAAAAGTAGAATTACCAACATAACTCTCATAATTCCATGATGCCATGTTTTAACAAATAAAACTAAAATAAAGAAAATAAAAATCAAATAAAAAAAAAAATTCAAACTTAAAACCTAATAATAATATGTACAATTACAGCTACACTTGATAATACCTTAGTCTAAGCGGCAACGACGCCAAATTTTGATCACGCTCAACTATGTCTTGTAGAAGACTAAGCGGGCGTTGCAAATATAATCCTGGGGTATTATGCCCAGAGTCGATCCCACAGGGAATTGACGTATCAAGCACGCTGTTAAAATACTACTCAGCTGTCACCTGATGTTATTTAAATTACTAATACTAAATATTCAAAGTAAAATCTAAGGTTATGGTTTCCCCCGCTGGTGAACTTACTGTTGGGATACTTCGTATAGCTTGCTTAATCGTCTCTATCAATCATGAACACTCTATCTACCATAAATCTTTCTCAAGTAATTATGATAATTTACTAGACNAATCTAAAACAACTTGCATAATTAAACTACAAAGTAAAGAAGAAAATATGTACAAATTGATGTTTTGCCTTGGATCCACTCTAATCTCGAATTTCTGTGAAGCTCTGTGAATCCCCTCTTGTATTTGTGTTTTAGGAGTCTATTTATAGGTTTAGGGTGAACCCTAACCGTGTAGGAGACTTCTATTTCAATTAGAAAACACTTAAACCCGTCAACACTTGATTTCTGGTCGACTGGGGACCTGGCGTTTGGTGGCTAACGCCAGGCAAGGGCTCGCGTTTCATCCCTAACGCCTTTCTAACGCCAGTGTAGGGCTGGCGTTTCAGCCCTAATGCCTGGCTAATGCCAGGTAGGGCAGGCTGTTTGGCTCTGTCGCCCGGCTATCGCCCGGGTGTCTCCTTTCGCGTATTTTTCGACATATTTGCATCCTTTTAGCTCCGTTTCCATCTTCACTTCACCTACACATGAAATAAACTCCATTAAGCACATAACAAGTGTAATTTTATCATTAATGCGCATAAAATGTAAAGGTATATCACATGTTAAACTATACAATTTAGTCTCGCATCAGTAGGCGATACTATTATTGTGGACCGAGTGTATCGGTCGTGTGTGATATCTATTGGGGGTCCAAAGACCCGAGTGGACCTATTAGTGCTTAGCATGGTTGATTTTAATGTGATATTGGGCATGGATTGGCTATCTCCATGTCATGTTGTTCTTGATTGTCACGCTAAGACTGTGACCTCAGTTATCCAGTTTTTTCGAGGGTTGAGTGGAGAGGTTCTATTGAGTATGTGCCTAGTAGGGTGATTTCCTATCTAAAGGCCCAGCGTATGGTAGAGAAGGGGTGTTTATCACATTTGGGTTTTGTGAGGGATGTCAGTGCCGAGTTTCCTATTGTTGATTCTGTTCTTGTGGTCCGTGATTTTCCTGACATATTTCCTGCTGACATGCCAGGCATGCCACTTGACAGAGATATTGATTTGGTGCCGGGCACTCAGCCAATTTCTATTCCACCTTATCGTATGGTACCGGCAGAGTTAAAATAATTGAAGGGGAAGCTTCAGGAACTCTTAGATCAGGGGTTCATTCCACCTAGTGTGTCACCTTGGGGTGCATCCGTGTTGTTTATGAATAAGAAGGATGGTTCTATACGTATGTGACAATCGGCAGCTGAACAAGGTTACGGTGAATAACGGGTATCCCTTGCCTCTCATTGATTACTTGTTCGACTAGCTAAAGGGTGCTACGGTATTTTCCAAGATTGACTTGTGTTCTGGCTATCATCAGTTGAAAATTCGGGAGCCCGACATCCCGAAGACTGCCTTCAGGACAAGATACGGTCACTATGAGTTTCTTATCATATTACTTGGGCTGACCAATGCCTTAGTAGCCTTCATGCACTTGATGCACAATGTATTCTGACCTCATCTTGATTCCTTCGTCATCATGTTTATTGACGACATCTTGGTATATTCCGGATCTCGGGGGGATCACGAGCAACATTTGAGGATTGTGCTTCAGACTTTGAGGGAGAGGAGGTTGTATGCAAAATTTTTGAAGTGTGAATTCTGGCTTGATTTAATGGAATTCTTAGGCCATGTGGTGTCTTGTGATGGGATCAAGGTACATCCGAAGAAGGTGGAGGTGGTGCAGAGTTGGCCTAGACCGTCATCAGCTACCGAGATCCACAGTTTCCTTGGTTTGGCGGGGTACTACCGCCGCTTTTTAGAGGGATTTTTGGTTATTGCAGCACCTATGACCAGATTGACCCAGAAAGGTGCTCTGTTCAGGTGGACTGAGAAGTGTGAGGAGAGCTTTCAGAAGCTTAAGTCGGCCTTGACTACACCTCTAGTTTTTGTTTTGCATACGGGTTCAAGTTCTTATACAGTTTATTGCGATGCCTTGAGAGTTGGCCTTGGAGCAGTATTGATGCAAGAAGGTAGGCTGATTTTTTACGCATCCAGATAGTTAAAGGTGCATGAGAAGAATTATCCAGTGCATGATATTGAGCTAGCAGCCATTGTCGATGCCTTGAAGATTTTGCGTATGAATTTGTATAGGGTGCATTATGAGATTTTGACTGACCACCGTAGTTTGCAGCATCTGCTTAAGCAAAAGGATCTAAATTTGCGTCAGAGGAGATGGTTTGAGCTTCTCAAGGACTATGATATCACTATTCTATACCATCCGGGGAAGGCCAATGTAGTGGCCGATGCCTTGAGTCGCAAAGCAGAGAGTTTGGGGAGTCTAGCATATTTCCAGCAGCAGAGACACCATTAGCGCCTTATGTTCAGGCTCTTGTGCTCCAGTTGGTGAGATCAGATCTATCAGAGCCTAGCCGGGTATTGGCTTTTGTAGCCTCCAGGTCTACTCTTTATAACCGGATCAGAGAACACCAGTATGATGACCCACACTTGCTCGTTCTTCCGGACAGTGTCCGATGGGGTGATGCCAGGGATGTAGTTATTGGTGATGATGGAGTTATGAGGAACCAGGGTCGGATTTGTGTGCCCAATGTGGATGGGCTTAGAGAGTTGATTTTAGATGAGGCCCATAGCTCGCGGTATTCAATCCATCCAGATGTTGCGAAGATGTATCAGGATCTGAGGCATCATTATTGGTGGAGACAGATGAAGAAGGATATTGTTGTGTTTGTAGCTCGGTGTCTAAACTGGCACCAGGTCAAGTATGAGCACCAGAGACCAAGTAGGTTGCATCAGAGGTTGGATATTCTGGAGTGGAAGTGGGAGCGGATCACCATGGACTTTGTATTTGGATCCCACGGACTTCGAGGAGGTTCGATGCTATATGGGTCATTATAGATCGGTTGACCAAGTCCGCACACTTCATTCATGTTGGTACTACTCATTCTTCGCAATGGTTAATTGAGATTTATATCATGGAGATTTTCCGGTTGCACGGTGTTCCAGTTTCTATCATTTCTGACAGAGGTACTTAGTTCACATCTCGATTTCGGAGACCGATGCAGAGAGAGTTGGGTCCTCAGGTTAGGTTGAGCACATCATTTCATCCTCAGACAGATGTGCAATAAAGCGCACTATTCAGATTCGGGAGGACATGTTGCGTGCTTGTGTCATTGACTTTGGGGGTTCATGGGACCAGTTTTTGCCACTCATAGCGTTTGCATATAATAATAGTTATCAGTCGAGTATCCAGATGGATTTGTACAAGGATTTATATTGTAGGAGGTGTAGATCTCCGGTTGGTTGGTTCGAGTCGGGTGAGGCTAGGCTATTGGGCACAGACTTGGTATAGTTGTATAGGAAGAAGATTAGTATGCTAATCGGAAAGTCCGGGATGTGTCTTTCATGGTTGGGGAGAAGGTGCTACTGAAAGTGTAACCCATGAAGGGTGTTATGCGGTTCGAGAAGAGAGGCAAGTTGAGTCCCCGGTTCATTGGGCCTTTTGAGGTGCTTCAGAGGGTTGGAGAGGTGGCTTATAGACTTGCTTTGCCGCCCAGCTTGTCGAGTGTCCATTCGTTATTCCATGTTTCCATACTTTGGAAGTATACTGGTGACCCTTCTCATGTCTTGGACTTTAGATCAGTTTAGCTAGAGGGTGATATGTCTTATGAGGTAGAGCCAGTGGCTATTTTGGGTCGTCAGGTCAGAAGGTTGAGGTCTAAGGATATGCTTCAGTGAAGGTACAGTGCAGAGGACATCCAGTGGGGGAGGCCGCCTGGGAGACCGAGCGGGAGATGCAGAGCAGATATCCTCACCTATTTGAGACTCCAGGTATGTTTCTAGACCCATTCGAGGGCGAACATTTATTTAAGGAGGGAGAATGTAACAACCCGGCCGGTCATTCCGTAGATTTGCCCTGTTTTACCTGTTTATGCCTTGTCATGTGTTTCTTATCCTACTTATGATGTGTGGGGTCGGTTGGTTCGGGTTTGTAGTGGTAGTGGTGAGAAAAGAGATAGTCTCTTAAGTTATTTTATAGCCCGGGTAGCTTTGTTAGGTGATTTATGTCTTAGGAGTGTGTCTGAATTGTGGTTTAGAGGTATGGAGTAGAATTAGGCTTGAATTGGCGAAATTGAGTTTTTGACAATTTTCGGTCGGCAGTGGCAAATAGTCTGTCGGGGTCGGAATGGAATTCTGGAAGTTTGAGAAGGTTGGTAGTATCATTTTAGATGTGTGTGCAAATTTTCAGATCAATCAGACGTGTTTTGGGTGGTTTCGGCATCTTTGGGGATTTTCGGAAGTTTAGAAATCCTTAGGCTTGAATCCGGGGTAAATTTGGTATTGGGATATTTCTTTGAGTGATTCGAAAGCTCGACTAAGTTTGAATTATGTTATTGGATGTGATGGTATGCTGGGATGAGGTCCTGAGGGCCTCATATGAGTTTCGGGTGGTTAACGGACTTAGTATTTGGTTGGCAACTGCGAAAATCTGGTGTCATCTAATTCTCGTTTCTTTGTACACGATCACAAGAGTCCATTCGCGATCGCGTAGGGTCATTTTAGGGAAGAGGTAAGTTTGTTTTACGTGGTCACAGGTCGCGAACGCATAGTTTCGCAGAGTTGTGCATCGCGAACGCGTGGCTGAGGTCGCGTTCGCGTAAAAGGATTTGGAGAGGCGATGGGATGAAAGAATTACTCTACGCGATCGCGTAGAGTGGGGCACGTTCGCGCTGTTGTGAGAGGGTGCTATCCGCGATCGCGTGTGTGTTTCTGCGATCGCGTAAGTTTAAATGTGTGGGAGGCTTGGTTGTGCTTCGCGATCACGAGGCTATTTCCGCGATCACGATTAAGGAAATAATACCTAGGCAGAAAGTATAAAAGAAATACATCTTCGTGATTTTTTAGCCTATTTATCACCATTGTTGGTCGGAATTGAAGCTATTGGAGAGGGGTTAAAGAGGGATTCAAAGGGAATCACTTGGAGGTAAGATTTTTGAATTCAATAATTGATTCTATGTTTATTTCTAGCTAATTAGACCCAAAATTTGTAGGGTTTGAACCCTAGAATTGGAGAATTAGGGCTTATGTTTTAGAGACCTTTGATTGGGGATTTGAAGGGCCATTTGAGGTCTGATTCTGATGTTCTTGGTATGTATGGACTCGTTGGAGGATAAGGATTTTCGCGATGTGATTTTTATCGAATTCTGGGACGTGGGAACAGGGGTCGGGTTTGGCCAATTTCGGGATTTGGGGGCTTAATTTTGATATGTTTCGAATGAGTTTCGTCTCCATAGCATATATTGATAATACTCACTTGGTTTTGGTTATATTCAGAGCAATCGGGAGCTGACTCGAGAGGCAAGAGCATTGCGGAGTAGTTTGCGGGCCGGTTTGAGGTAACTAATGATTGTAAATCTTGTTTTGAGGGTATGAAACCCCGTACTTCGCATTGTATCACTATTTTGGAGTGGCACACATGCTAGATGACAAGCGTGTGGCGTACACCGTTGGAGGATTGTGACTTGGTCTGTCCCATAGCAACTAATAAGTTGCGTATTTGATTTTGAATCATATGATTACTTATGTTTTAAGGAATATTACTATGTTTTGGGCTAAATGCCGTATTTTGGGCCTCGTGCCAAGTGTTTGGACCCCTTAGGGGATTTTTACTACTATTTCCTCAATATTTTGATTTGAAAGTTGCACTCAGTCATGATTTTATCTGATTACTATTTAATTGAGTTTCATTACTCCATTTTGATGCATACAAAGATGTTTTGGGACGAGTTCCATGTTTTTATTGATTGCCTGTGTGGCTTTTGCGAGGCTTCTGACTGAGTTGCCGAGGGCCTATGTTGTGAGGATATTATGGGATCAGGTTGCACGATGCAGCATGTTACATTTTTTATCATATATGAGAGGCCAAGTGACTGAGTGATTATGCCACGAGGTGGCTTGTTATAGCGCTTGGGCTATGGGAGCCCCTCCGGAGTCTGTACACCCCTAGTGAGCGCATGTACCTACTGAGTGCGAGTGCCGAGTGACGAGTGATCAGGAGGCATGAGTGACTATGCGGTTGCTCGAGGGGCTGATACCGAGAAATTGTGAGGCATGCTGAGTGACTGATTTTGAGTAATGATATGCCCGAGCGGCGGTTTATGATATATGTTTTTGCCAGAGAGGCTATTTATGATTTCTATAGTTCCTATATTAAATTATCTTTATTTCTATTGAAATTGTGATAAGGAACACTTCAAATGATATTTTACTAAGATTGAATATTAAATGTTACAAGGCATCTTATCTGTGTTTTTCAAAAGGAAGGAGTTCATTTATGTGCTTTTATGACTGCTTTTACGTATTTCGTTGCCTTAGACATTATTTACTTTCATTACTACTGAGTTGGCATACCTACGTTACTCTCTGCACCTTGTGTGCAGATTCAGGTGCTGGGTCTGAGTGCTAGCTGTCTTCGCATTTTCATGGAGTTTTGTTCGGGAAAGGTAGTTGTTTTGGCATTCGCAACATGCCCTCTTCCCTTCCTTATCCCGTTATCTGATACCATTTCCTAGAACTGGTTGTAGTGTTGAAATAGTGTTACCTTGTATTATTCATAGATGCTCATGACGGTTGACTCCAGGATTTTGGGCAATGTTTTTTTTTATATTTATCTATTTTGTTGCTTTGAATTGTTAAACCGTAATAATTTTATGAATTATTACACTGTTTTGAATTTATATTGGGAAGTCCTTATGTTATTTCGTGGTAGATTGACTAACCTAGTACCTTGATAGGTTCCATCACGGCCAGCTTTGGGTTGCGGTTGTGACAATATTCGTGTCCATGCATATTTGAATTCCATACAAATATGATATTGAATATCACTTATGATTTTACTTCCCGTTCATTCGCCATAGTAGGTTCCATTTTCTTATGGAGTGCATGCAATGTTATTGTGAGACTGTTGTTTTAAGACCATTTCCTCCTTAGGTCACCCAGCTTATGTTAAATCTTCCTTCCTTACTTTCTCAGCTAGTCTTTCATTGTAGTATTTAGGGAGGATTCTCCGACTCTTGTAAACCTGCGAGCTAATTATACTGATACATGTCCTTTCTCTCCTATAATTATCTGTAGTTTACGTTTGTATGCTTGTAGGGTTGCTTCTGAACTTAATATTTTGACTGTCTTCCCAGTGTCTTTCTCTTTTATTTCAGTAACACTCATATGGTACCTTTAACTACCCCAACTCATATCTTAATAATTCTCAAGGATCACGATGTCATATACGCGAGACTGAATTCACCATATTTGGTTCTACTATGTTTATCTTGTATGATCTGCTAACTCATCGCTAACCTCCTATTTAGCCATAACTATGCTCTTCCTAAATAAATTACAAACTACTCGTTGGCCCATTATCATATCAATATTCCGCGAAATCTTTCTTGGGTTATTTCCTTTGTCTTAACCTACCTCTTGCACTGATTCCTTATCTATCAATGACATCTTGGGCCGGGACCCTTACTTCCTTTCCATGACGCCGTGTTTGCATAATGTTCCGGAAGCGTAGCTTATTTGTAGGTTTTAAATAAGTTCCATCTCGTCCCTTTTTCATTTTTTTATCGCATTCTTCCTTTACCATTCCATAATTACTAGAACCCCTTAATTCTGACTTAATGCCACATCACTCTGTATTCCCCTCTTTCGGGGAGTACTAACATTTAGTGCTACAACGATCTACGTATAAATGTTTTACCTCTTCATTGATAACCCTCACTCGCCTTGCGGTAATCCTTCAGTACCAAGAATAACAAATTTCCTTACTCACGAGGGAATCACCTAGTGTAACTAGCACCGACATTCCCTTAAGCTTAACTTTGCTCACATTGCTTATGTTAGGGAAACATCTTCCTGAATGACCATTCTCTGAATTCCTCATGAATCTTCTTCTGTGGTCTATTCTATTATCGCCGAATGATGCTGATTATTATCAAATCACTTAGCCCCTAATTCATTTTTGGTTTATCTTCTTCACCAGCCCATACTGATTTCTATCTCTGGTGATTAAATCTCCCTTCTGGTAGTTGCATTGGAGTCATGAACTTATTTCTCAACCAAGTACCTTACTCAACCAAGTACTAACATAACGTATCTTTCTTATTACATCATTATATACACTTGACATACGGGCCTAATAGTCTAACATGATCATTTATAAACTCAAAACATAAACCGACAAGGCCGTACAATCTTTCACATACACGACATATGTCTACAAGACTCTAAGAGTACATAAATGTCATAAAGGTCGGGACAGGGCCCCGCCATACAAATCAGTACATGTCCTAATCATACTTACCACATAATCAACTCCGGAGAAAGTGGAGTGCACCAACATCTTCTGCGGAGCTGCTAGTATATTTGGAGGACTCTCGGCCTGTCTATCGGGACTTGCGGGCATGAAACGCAGAGTCCCCAGGCACAAGGGACGTCGGTACGAATAATGTACCGAGTATGTAAGGAACATAAATAATTACACAGCCAATATGGAATAAATATAAAGTAAATGACTTAAACTGTAAGTCTGGATAACTCTGTAAATCATTAAATAATCATAGTGTCATGCATATGCATGTGAATGTCATGTCGTGCATAGGTACATGTTTCATAACATCATCAGGCCTCTGAGGGCATCCCATCATATCATCTCTGCCATTGTGGGCAATATAATCAACGTATACCAGCTGATCGGGTGGTGGTGCATATATAACGCCATAACTTTTCCCATATATATATATATATATGCATATATAATGCGGTCTGAGTCATGGGTAAATGTGCATTTATAAATGTAAGAAATGCATATGAAATACGTTAATAAAATATCTCGGTACGCCATACGACCATTATGTCTCTGATTAATACATGAAATAGACTTTATCAACTTACGTATTTTCTAAGACCCGTGAACATATGATAGAATAATATGACACATGGGGAGTCAAGAATATAAGCATCTCTAGTATTTCTATGAATAGGGTTATTTATGGAAATTATGCATTTGCTCGTTTCGTTTGTGTCCTATAGATCATGCCAAAAGAAAGAAAAGATATCCTTAACTTATCTGGAGTAGGAAAAAATCTGTATGATATTCTTGGAAAAGGTTGCACTGTACTCCCTTTAAAATTGCAAAATCTCTGTTTCCCTATTTCTACTGAATTAACGGTACTTCAAGCTTTACTAAAATAGATTCTTATTAGCTTGATTTCCCTTTGTGTTCTTGAATTTTTTCCTCCAACTAGCTTAGTGTATGTTTGTCCAGCTAGTGGAAATGGTGTAGAAACTAATATAGAAATGGCATGACTAGATTAAGGGCTATTGTTGTTGTAATAGAGGATCTTTTGAAAATTATAGAAAGCATGATGGTTAACAGAGAGTAAAATGTTAGGTTAAATCCAAAAAGCTTTTAATTACATGGCTTGTCTATGAATTGATTGCCACCTAATCTATTATGATTTAAGAGTCATTTATTTATTTTAGTGGCTTTCTGCCACATGGGGGTGGGGTGAGGATTTTAATCTTATCCTATAATCAATGAATTAATTAGGTAATATCTCGCTACCCGATAATTAACTAATTACTCACATAATTATGAATTGTCTCAAATTACAAAAAATTCTACTTATTTTTAATGCACTTTCTACATCATATTATCATTGTCATATGGTTCCTTGTATGGTACTAATCAATAAATATCGGGTATTATCGCTTAGGCCGTATTCTATCCCAACATGTCAAACTTCGACGAAAATTCATTTTCTTTGACTTGCTTCCCCTCTCACCTTCACGAATTTACTCATCACTTGTTTGAAATAGCATAATGCTTATAATCTAAAATAATCTGATTCTCGAACTTACGACAAACCTTTAACATACGAAAATGCGGGATTTAATATCTCATTCTATCAATTTACTTGTGGCGTACTTTAATGTACGAAAACATGGGGTGTAACATCATTCCCCCCTTTTGGAACATTCGTCCTCGAATATTGACTGATGCTCTTATCATTTTCATAACTTATAGCTCTTGTGAATACCTTAATACTTCCCTTGCCATTTAGGCAATTGTTCTGTGAATAAATACAAAGGCTAGGTCATTCCCCCATTTAGGCCTCTTTCCCACACCATGACTTGTGATCGAAATCCTTCCAATCTCCTAATTGTTGCTACCTTTTAGCCAATCTATAGGACTTACTTTGTAAACATATACAGAGCTTAATAAGATGTCTCTCTGGGAATCTGTAGGTATATTGAACTTCTTTGCTCAGTACTTTATCGAGTTTATGAATATTGCTATATCATGTTTTGTAGCCCCGGTTATACATCTGTGTGACTTTAATGCATCTAGGTAGGTTATACTATAACTCTTACTTCATTTTATCATTACTGAGATATCATACCAAACTCCAGTTTACTTATGTTGCTTATCCTTTAGGTATAAATCCCAGTCCTTTAATGCTTCCTCATTATCGTTCATCTTAAGACTGATAGCCTAATCTCATCTCGTACTTTGCAATTTTTACCAATCCCATTGTTGATTCACCTCAATTTTGATCTACAACCTTCCATTGATAACTTGAAACTTCTTACGTAATATATTACCACTTTTGTCACGACCCAAACCGATGGGCCGCGACAGGCACCTGGTACCTTACTCAACCAAGTACCAACATAACGTATATTTCTTATTACATCATTATATACACGAGACATACGAGCCTAATAGGTTAACATGATCATTTATAAACTCATAACATAAGCCGACAAGGCCGTACAATCTTTCACGTACACGACATATGTCTACAGGCCTCTAAGAGTACATAAATGTCATAAAGGTCGGGACAGGGTCCCGCCATACTAATCAATACATGTCCTAATCCTACTAACCACATAAGCAACTACGGAGAAAATGGAGCGCACTAACATCTTCGCCTGAGGTGGTAGTCCACTTGGAGGACTCTCGACCTGTCTATCGGGACATGCATGCATGAAATGCAGCATCCCCAGGAAAAAGGGATAACTCTGTAAATCATGAAATAATTATAGTTTCATGCATATGTGTATCAATGTCATGTCATGCATAGGTATATGTTTCATAACATCATCAGGCATCTGAGGGCATCCCATCATATCATCTCGTCCACTGTGGGAAACAACATCAACGTATACAAGCTGATCAGGTGGTGGTGCATATATAACACCATAACCGTTTCGCTATCCCATATACATATGTATGTATACGCATATATAACGTCATCTGGTCATGGGTCAATGTGCATGTATAAATGTATGAAATGCATATCTCTGATTAATATCCCGAAATAGAATTTATCAACTTATGTATTTTCTAATACCCATGAACAGATGATAGAATAATATGACACATGGAGATCAAGAATATAATCATCTCTAGTATTTCTATGAATAAAGTCATTTATGGAAGTTGTGAATTTTCTTGTTTCGTTTGTAATGACCCGACCGGTCGTTTTGCATCATCGGACCCTGTTCCCCTAAATGAAACTTCCCATAGTATAATATAGTGATTTATGACTTACGGGGGCAGGTGGTCTGGAATTCGTAAGTGTTTAGAGTGATATAGGAACACTTGGTTCCTTAAGGTTGGCCTTTAAGGCCAAGTTTGACTTTGGTCAACATTTTCAGTAAACAACCTCGGAATCGCGTTTCGTTGGTTTCGGTAGCTTCGTATGATGATTTTTGATTTGGGCGTATGTTCATAATGGGTTTTGGATGATCCGGGAGCGTTTCGGTGCCCAATATTGAAATAAGAGTTCCTTAAGTTCCTATTGTGGTTTGGGACGTGTTTTTGTGATATCGAGGTCCGAACGGAATTCCCTGACCTGGAATAGTTCTGTTATGTCATTTATGACTTTCTTGCAAAATTTGGTGTCATTCCGAGTAGTATAGGTCGGTTCGGCGCGTTGTTAGCAAAGTGTAGAAAACTTAAATTTCCTATGTTTGGTTCTAGGGGTTTTGATGTGTGATTTTGAGTTTTAGCATTATTTTGGGTGTTCCGAAGGCTCGGGCGAGTCCGTGTCGTGATTTGGGACTTGTTCGCATATTTTGACGGGGGCTCAGGTGGGACCAGGTGCCTCCCGCACACCACACGAAGCCAAAAAACAGCTGAAATAGCTGCTGATGCACCTGCTCTGGTGTTGACCGCAGAGGCGGTTTCCTAGTCGCAAGTGCGGGACCGCTCCTACGGTCCCAGCCTCGTAGGTGCGACCCCCAGCGGGCAGGACATTTGTCGTAGGTGCGGATAAAGTTCCGCAGGAGCGGAGCCGCAGGTGCGGGCCCAGACTTCCTCGTCCATTTCCGCAGGTTCGGTCATCAAGCCGCAGGTGCGGAAAAACTGTCAGATAGTGTGTTTCTTAAATACGAGATTCTTCATTATTTCTTCACTTCTTCGTCCATTAGAACACCTTGAGAGCTTGGGAAAAAGGCTCAACGACTCAACCACTGAAATGTAAGTAAATTCTATCTTAAAGTGGTTAATGCATGCATTCTTAGTAGGATTTAACTACTTAATTCGTGAAAAATTTAGGAATTTGGGTAGTAACCTAGTGCCTTCCAGAATTTAGAAAATTACCCGTTAATTAGATATGAACTCAAATAAAAATCATGTATTAATGATCCTTAGGCTATGGGTGAGTGTTTCCTCCGAGAATATTTGGAATCCGAGCAAGCGGGCTCGCGGTTGGATTTCGGGATTTCTTCAAGAATAGTGAAATTGGGTAAGTAATAGGAGAATTCCATGCTTTTGAATATAAATTGAATATTTGTATAACATTTGTCTTGTTTCGAGTCTATGGATGTCGAGTTCGGAGTTTCGGGCGCATTCTTGACACAGGGAGTAGGTGCGGCGCAAGGTGAGTCTCCTTTCTAACCTTGTAAGGGGGAACTGTCCCCCTAGGTGATTTAAATGCTATATGTGATAATTGTGGGGGCTACGTACGTACAAAGTGACGACGACATTCCATACGTAGAGGCTATTATTATTATGTCCGGGTAGTTAGGCCCACATCATGCCTTATGTTTTTGCTTGATATGAACTATATGCTTAATAAATTAAATGTTAGATGTTGCTTACTGCCCTGAGGTCGTGCGAATTTGAGAAACATGTAACGAATTTCTCATTGAAAAGTAATTTAAAAAGGAATAATGTGTATGCATGTGACCGCTTCACAATTTACATTCCGCGAGCGGAGTGTGATTTTCCCCCTCTCTTATGGTAACGGGTCGTACGCCATGGCGGATTGAGAGATGCACTTTTTGTACAGGCCGTTCGATCCTCGGCACTGCATAGAGAGGATTGAGAGATGTACTTTTGGTACGGGCCGCTCGATCCTCGACAGTGCATAGATGTGAGTACTTTGTGGAGAGGTGCACTTATGGTTCGGGCCGTTCGACCCTGTGTAGTGCACGGACATGAATATCTTGTGACTTTGGCCGGTTGTCCTTACCCTGCATGCGCATGATTTATTTGTTACTAAATTCATGGATATTGATTTCACAGATATTTGCGGGAAAGTGAAGTGGTAATTGTTTTATTCATTCCCAGTACTTTCTTGGATTTCAGTACATTATATATATATTTGTTGCTTCACTGCCTTTACATGCCTACCGTTTCTATTATATTCTGTTAAATTATATTGTTGGACCTTAGTGATTGTCATGTCGACCTCCCGTCACTTCCTCTTCGAGGTTAGGCGGGATACTCACTGGGTACATATATATTTATGTACTCATGCTACGCTTCTGTACTTAATTGTACAGGTTCTGAGGCCGGTACATCTGGTTTTTGGACCGGAGCTTGACTTGATATTAGACGGACTTGACTTCACGATGAGCTGCTTTTTTTCTGGCGATCTCCAGCAGCACCATGGGGTTTTCTTTTGCTTATTTCCCATCTATTTCCTTCATACACTGGGACTGTATATTATATCTTTTGTATATTCTATTAGTATGCCGGTAGGACTTGTGATACTAGTTCCTGGCACACACGTGATAGTTGTTATGGATTTCGGGTTTGTACATATATTGGCTCACGCCTTTTCATGACTGTTTTTTGATTAAAACTGGCTATTTATCCTTGTCGAATCATGTTTTAAGTTTTAAAAACTGAGTATATTTTAAAGTGTTTAATCTAATAAGAAAAAACCTTTAGTAAATTGAGAGTCGGCTTGCCTGACCCCTCTATTGGGTGCCATCACGACATAAGTTAGGATTTTGGGTCGTGACAGCGTTCGTGTCATATAGATCATGCAAAAAGGAAGAAGGGATATCCTTAATATGCCTAGAGTACGGAAAAATCCGTATGATATTCTTAGAAAAGGTTGCACTGTACTCCCGTTAAAATTGCAAAATCTTTGTTTCCCTACCGCTACTTAATTAATGGTACTTCAAGATTTACTGAAATAGATTATTATTATCTTGCTTTCCCTTTAAGTTCTTGAAATTTTTCCTCCAAGTAGCTTAGTGTATGTTTGTCCAATTAATGGAAATGGCGTAGAAGCAGAGATGGAAATGGCATGACTAGATTAAGGGCTACTGTTGTATGTAATGAAGGATCTTTTTATAATTATAGAAAGCATGATGGTTAACAGAGAGTAAAACGCTAGGTGAAATCCAAAAAGCTTTTAATTACATGGCTTATCTTGGAATTGACTGCCACCTAATCTAATACGATTTAAGAGTCATTTGTTTGTTTTAGTGGCTTGCTTCCACATGGGGGTGGGGTGGGGATTTTAATCTTATCCTATAATCAGTCAATTAATTAGGAAATATCTCGCAACCCAGAAATATCTCAAATTACTTAAAATTTTAGTTATTTTTAATACACTTTATACATCATACTATCATGGTCATATGGTTCCTTGTATGGTACTACTCCATAAATATTAGGCATTATCGCTCGGGCCGTATTCTATCCCAACATGTCAAACTTGGACGAAAATTCGTTTTCTTTAACTTGCTTCCTCTCTCACCTTCACAGATTTACTCAATACTTGTTTGAAATATCATAATGCTTATAATCTCAATATAATCCGATTCCCGAAATTAAGTCGATTAACTTACGACAAAACATTAACAAACGAAAATGCGAGATGTAATACCTCATTCCATCAATTTACTTGTGTCGTACTTTAATATACAAAAACATTGGGTGTAACAGTTGTCTCAAGGCCTGGCTCCTCTCGTCTTTTCCTTAACTTTACTTTATATCCTATAATACCATTATTTCATTTTTTTTCTACTGTTTTATCCATGCATCACATCTTACTCGTAATGCTTCATTAACTCTCTTCTCATTTCCTGCGAACATTTCCGTCTAACACTTTATTTTGAAATTTTCAACAGGACATTCTTTTTCTTTTGGCTCCCATTGCTCCATCTACTGGCTCTTCGTGTTGCCTAAAATTCTTTCTTTACTAGGGACGGGAGCCATACTAAGATAATATTATCCTTTACATGCTTCCAGTGCCCATCTTTGTAACACTTATATCTAGTTGTACTATTTTAGAGTGCACCAGCTAGGTGTCACACAGTGAGGTCTATTTATCACCCTTGTAATATCTTTCTGAAATGTCAACTAACACAAACCATCCATCCATCATTTTGGGTTACTCTAACCGCAGTCGGATCCTGATATCATATCCTTCTCTTAAACCATATCCGTCAGCTCCCAAAAGGCATGAGTGAGATCTGTCACGACCCCAAATCTAAACCAGTCATGATGGAGCCTATCATGGAACTACGCCAGCCAAATCCACACTCAAATCGTAAATAATCTTTCATTTAAATCATTACTAAACTGATAACCCATAAAGTTTTTTTTAATCATTTTAAAATAGATAAATCTTCACTGAATACTAAATACAACCCCGAGATCCCGGAGTCACTGGTCATGAGTATATACATAAAATATACAACCATGAAAAATAAACTCTATAATAGTAAGCAGGAGAGACCAGGGTTGCGGACGTGTGTAGCTACCTCGCAAAATCTCCGAGAAGTCTCTGGAGCAGATACACAGGTCACTCTACCCTAGCACCTGGATCTGCACACAAGGTGTAGGGAGTAATGTGAGTACGCCAACTCAGTAGTACTGAAAATAAATCAGGTCTGAGCAGTAAGACACATAAAGTGAAATCACCATTTCACAATAAGCACAGTATTTCTTTCCAACAGTGAATGCATTAAACCATCACGCTAAAAAAAGCCAATTTTAGTAAAACTCCTTTGAAAAGTGTAATTTCCAACAATTTCAGAAAAATGTCCAAGAAGTTAGTGTAAAAAAATGAAATGAATCATAAGTAACCACTCGAGCAAAATCATGAATAAGAAATTGCCCCTCGGGCATACAATCACTCAGAATTAGCCCCTCAGGCTTAACATCACACAGAATTAGCCCCTCGGGCATACCTCACAGTAACTCATAATCAGCTCCTCGAGCAACCTCACAGTCACTCATAATCAGCCCCTCGGGCAACCTCACATTCAGTGATGCCTCCCAATCACTCGACACTTGGCCTCAGTAGGTACCTGCGCTCACTAGGGTTGTGTACAGACTCTAGAGGGACTCCTACAACCCAAGTGTTAATATCAAGCCATCTCGTGACATATCATATCCTCACAATCAGGCCCTCGGCCTCACTCAGTCAGAAACCCTCAAAAATCCACTTGGGCTATTAGTAAAACGGGGTACTCGACCCAAAAACATCATTTTGTATCTCAAAATAGTGTAAATAAGGATGTGTTTCGAAATCAGTTAAACATATAATGACTGAGTGTAAATCATAAGTCAACACAGTGAGGAATAGTAGTAAAAGCCCTCAAGGGGTCTAAAAAGTTGGCACAAGGCCCAAAATATGGCTTACAACCCAAATATAACAATAGTCTCAAAACCCGATTTAACATATGATTTAAAAGTAAATACGCAACTCAATAATTGCCACAGGAAGGACCAACTCCAAATCCCCAATCAGTGCACGCTACACACTCGTCATCCAGCATGTGCGCGACTCCAAAAATAGTGAGAAAATACGATGTTCGGGGTTCCATACCCTCATGGCAAGATTTACAGTCATTACTTACCTCAAACTGGACGAAAATCTACTATGCGATGCCTTTACCCCTCGAGTCGTCCTCAGCACGCCCCAAATCTATTCAAAAACAGATTCATATCATCAAAATACTCTAAGGGAACAAAGCCCACTCGAAAATAACCAATATATACCAAAAATCCCGAAATTGGCCAAACCCGACCCTCGAGCCCACGTCTCGAAAGTCGATAAAAATCACATCACAAGAATCATCATCTTCCCACGAGTTTATACATACCAAGAATCTCACAACCGGACCTCAAATGGCCCCTCAAATCCCCAATTAAAGGTATCCAACTACAAGCCCTAATTACCCAATTTTTGTACTAATTTCCCGCAAATTTCACCACTAATCAGGCCATAAATCACACATATTTAAGTCCAAAAGTTTTACCTCCACGAAGAACATTCGATTTTCCTCTTCAAAACCCTTCAAAAAGTTTCCAACCCGTGAAAAAATGGTGGATGAAGGACAAAAATCCGCTAAGGGTCCTATTTATATGTTATGCCCAGGGATTTCCACACCTGCAGCAAAATTCTCGCACCTACGATCCCAGGTGCGACCTGTGAAAAATCACTTAAACGCACATTTCTGTAGATGCGATCAAATTTCCGCACCTGCGACTCCGCAGGTGCGGCCGAGCTCCACATCTGCAGTCTTCCTCCTGCCCACCAAAATTCACTTATGCGGTCTTGGGTCCACTTCTACGGGCTCGCATCTGCGGTCCCCTATCCGCAAGTGCGGTTACACCATCACCAGCAGCTTCAGCTGTAATTTTCAAACATTAAATCCCTTGATGGCTATCCGAAATCACTCCGAGCGCCTCGGGACCCCAACAAAAAATAACAAAAAATACCAAAAAGTCCCACAACCTCATTCAAACTTAGTCGAGCCTTCGGAACACCTAAAACAACGCTAAAACACCAAGATCACATATGAATCAAGCCTGTGAACTTTGAGATTTCTAAATTTCACCAATGATGTCGAAACCAACCAAAACACATCCGAATGACCCGAAAATTTGCACACATATCCAAAATGACACTACAAACTTGCTCCAACTTCCGAAATTCCATTCCGACCACTATAGCCTATTTTCCACTGTTGACCGAAAATCGCCAAAAACTAACTTTCGCCAATTCAAGCCTAGTTCTACACCTGACATCAAAACCACATTCCGAACATAGTCCTAAGACCCGAATCACCTAATGAAGCTATCCGAGCCATGAAATCTACATTCCGAGGTCGTTTACCAAGAAGTAAACTCTCAGTTGACTTTTTCAACTGTTGAACCAAGTTAAGAGACTAAGTGTCTCATTTCTCTCCAAAAATGGCTCTGAACCCGAGCCAACCAATCTAACACAACATAATGAAGCTGAACCACATATAATAAAGCCGAAACGGGGGAAACATGGATATTACTATCAGAACGACCAGCCGGTTCGTTACATCCTTCCCCACTTAAACATACGTTCGTCCTTGAACGTGCCAAAAGTTGTTCTCCAACACCATCAAACTTCCTCCTAACCTCACCACACACATACCCAGATGCAATCACATAATATACCGCGTGACTCAAACACTCATGGTGATAACTCCTAATCACAATAACTGCTCAAAACAACCTAATACCGGTACATACCCTCTTATCAAGAAATGCCTCGCTCTAACACTTTCATATACTGCCGATGATGAAAGAAACATGTAGAACTAGCAATCATTCGTCCGATCAGCCAGACATGAAGCTCCCCCTTCCCAAAAAGGAATTATAGTAGATTTCTAAGCTGACTCGCGATATTTATCCTTCCAACTATGTTGTAGTCAATTCTGACAGTATTCATTCTAGGTCTAATGACCTCTTCTCATCCAACACGACCACTCTGATGACATGACACATCAATACAATTCAAAGACATAACCTGTGCAACTCGTGCACTAAATATTAACATCCCAATGTAATCAAATTATATAAAAGGTTCATAGGAGAGGACCATATTGCCATTAACAGTTACCGTCACAACACCATGCTAAGAGCCTGAAACCCATCGAAATATCAAAACACACAAATCTGACACCAAGGACCATACCTCCACATAACTCCGCTACAATTTGTGATCCTATCCACACGCTGTTCCACATGAAATACTTCGAGTCACCTTGCTCAAAATCAATAACCATGCGCAATTCGACATTAAGTACTCAAAGTGTGTTTCCCTAACCACGGGAAATCGGACAATACCATGTCACATGAGCCCGAAAGAACATAACCAATACGTCTTAATCCGCAATACCCAATTACTTAACGAACTCAAATCCCGCTATAAGCCCAATTAGAACCGCACCATATGTGCCTATAACAAACGATCACAACTCCTCGTAACACCAAAGGGTAACTCATACATCACTCCAGAACACGAATAAACTCAATGACAATCGAATGGTAGATCTCTTAACAATAGAAATTTGGAGTCAACAATTCCGACCCGGTGCAGAACACATAGTCATACTGGCCTACCAATAACCCTAAATCAACTTTGGTCACCCACACAGATAGATAACTCACCAAAAAGTTCACAATGCTTGAATCATGGTACATACTAACATCTGACTAGGTATGCTCGCATCCTCACAATTCACTACCACAAAATAACCTATTTATGAGAACTCTGAGTCTCAAAGTCATGAAGCGCACCAATTACTATACCTGACCTCCATCGCTCGAATACATAACACATCCCTAATACTTTATCATTCCACAAGGGATACCCCTAAAATCTTTCTGTGACACCAAGCAACCTTGAATATCAGCAGCCGATCCAACAAGAGAGCGTCGCTATACCAATGAAGCACCCTTAACTACACACATTCCCTTTCTGAAATCTATACCCTCAACAAGCCACCTAATATTTCTATCATCTACCTAATCATCTGAAACTGCCAATGCTACCTAAGAGTTTTCGACCTTCCTTCCAGAACAAAATCGTGACCTCACACATGCAAATCTCACTCTACACGACATACCGCATACACCATGACATCTTATGATAAACATGAGAACTTCATAATCCCTTCCGAGCCACAAGTAACTACGCACCCAACTAGTCAAGAACTTCCCATTTGATCCCATTTTAGAAGCAAAATCACTATAAATCACCTGCACCTCACGCAAGTAGAAAATATGCATCTCTAACCGTGGTAGAAACCATCAGGAACTACCAAATCCAGTTTTAACAACACCAAACCGTCAGGACTGAATCCTTCTAACTCAACCAAGTTACGCAGGTCACAAAAACCGAAGAGCATTGCTAAGAAACACATGTAAAAACTCATTACCTTATGAACACCCAAAGAACTAATCGTATCCCTTATCATGTCGATCTGACCTACTACCAAGTTGTCCTATTTATCCAAGTTCCTTCAGACTTACCTGCGAATTGGTACTTCTCTTTGCCATAATACCGCAATTCTCAACCCAGACTCACCACATGAGATCCAATCATAAACCATACTGTCTGAGGCTCATAAGCCGCTGAATACTCTCTCAAATATCCCCAAAAGTACCACATTCAAAATACTTACGCTGAAGAGACTTTCTACGAATCTAAATCCATTACCTTCACCTTCATGATAGTGATATGTAGAATCCATGATAATGTTGTAATGCCACAAGTCATGACACCCTCCAATGTAAATCTCAGTTCTAGCCCAAAACACACCTTGAAGATTCCCAATTGCTATATTTAACCTTGAATCCGTCATAACCATTCTCGAGAGTCATCCACACTACTGAACCCTCAATTAGGTTGATCAAACGGACCGAACGACCTGTGGTCCATTAGCACTCCAGCACCCTAGGAAGTAATCCACACATACTCGAAGCAACAAGCAAATTCCTACATTGCACACACTACCCCATTTTGCAATTACAACTCAATCATTCAATAATTAAAAAATACAATTATCCATAGAGTACATCACAACCTGTAGCCAAAATTTCCATTACTCGAGTCATCCCGGATCTCAACCCCTGTAAGCCATAACTGATTCACCAGCATACCTCGAACCGAACCCAACACATCACATAATTGTGCAACCAACTTATCTCTAGCAGACTCCTCCACTTGGCTAAAAGTCATAGATCAAAACAACCAGTAACTCATAATGACCATACACTAACATCGTCGTCATACCACAATGAGATTCAGCTAAATCCTTCATAAGCTCATATATAAGTCAACCCATTTAATATCCCAAATCATGTACAACCTCATACTCACCATTACAATAGCCGTGCCAACTCCCACAAGTGATCTAAACACAAACTGCAACATATATCAATTACTTGTAAAAGAGAACCTGCTACAAAACAACATAAAGATCACACAACCTCAGGACACCCTGCGGGAAATAGCCCCGCCTGCTTAGCCTCAAGCTGATCTCTCTCTATACCCTTCTGAAACTCATAGCTATCACGTAATCACTTTATCAATCTACATCTAAACACAACCAACACCTACCCTCGAGGCATCACAATACGTGGTATAAGAACCTGAAGCTGATGGCAGAACTAACACTGGAGCTGTGGTAAAAGAAATCTTGAGCTTCTGGAAGCTCTCTCCACACTGGTCTGACCACCTAATACCCTCAGTAGACACCACGTGCCCCAAGATTGCTACTGAACTGAGTCAAAAATTCACACTTGGAGAACTTTGCATAGAGCTTCTCCTCCCAGAATCCTTATAATGCCATCCTCAAATAATGAGTATGCTACCCTTGGCTACGCGTATACGCCAGGATGCCATCAATGAATACAATAACAAGGAGTGCTAATACGGCTGGAATACACCATTAATCAAATACATGAACGCTACGGGGGCATTGGCCAGTCAAAAAGACACCACTAGGAACTCAAAACACAACGGGACGATCCGTTTCACTCCACAACTAAACAACATGAGAGGTCTTCCAATACACTCACAACTCGAAGCCATATGCCAACTCTAGACAGAAATCAAAAACTCAATAGTTCTTTCCACATTTCCAGCCAATCTTTTTGTCGTAATCAAACAATTTGAACACACCTCACCAACGAATCACACTCGCCACATAGTCATCCAGTCATAAACCCCCCACCGATACGGACACAAATGGACATATAAGTCCCAAATGCACGGCTCACAGAATCGAAATCTTAGCACTCAAGACAAATAATAAAATTCGGCCCCAAGTCCTCCAAACTGGCCCATTATCAACATGCTATAATTCACATCTATCACCCCACCAAAGAAATCAAAAGTCGTCGATGCATAGCTGATACCAAGCTCTCACGTGCGCATTCGAATACATGGAAGGAATAAATAAAATGGATTTGCATGACAAGAATTCAAGAATGTGAGATTTTCCGAAGGGTTCGGTAGCCTCTCGAAGATAAGTACAGATGTCTTCGTACCGATCCGCAAGACTCTACTAAACCTGCTCATGACCGGTGAGTCCTATGGAACCTAGCGCTGTGATACCAACATGTCACGACCCCAAATATAAACCAGTCGTGATGGTACCTATCGTGGAATTAGGCCAGCCAAATCCACACTCAAATCGTAAATAATCATTCATTTATATCATCACTAAACTGATAACCCATAAAGGTTTCGTTTAATCATTTTCAAAACAGATAAAGCTACACCAAAAATTAAATACAACCCCGATATCCCGGAGTCACTGGTCATGAGCATCAACAGATAATATACAACCCTGAAAAATAAACTCTATAATAGTAAGCAATAGAGAGCAAGGCTGCGAACGCGTGCAACTACCTCGCAAAATCTCAGAGAAGTCTCAGGAACAGATACACCGCTCACTCTGCCCTAGCACCTGGATCTGCACACAAGGTGCATGGAGTAATGTGAGTACGCCAACTCAGTAGTAATGAAAATAAATCAGGTCTGAGCAGTAAGAAACACATAAAGTCAAATCATCATTTCAAAAAAGCACAGTCTTTCTTTCCAACAGTGAATGCGTTAAATCATCACGCTAAAAAAAGACAATTTGTGTAAAACTCCTTCGAAAAGTGTAATTTCCAACAATTTCAGAAAATGGTCCAAGAAGTTAGTGTAAAAAAATGAAATGAATCATAAGTAGCCACTCGGGAAAAATCATGAATAAGAAACTGCCCCTTGGGTGTAACATCACTCAAAATCAGCCTCTCGGGCAACCTCACAGTAACTTATGCCTCCCAATCACTCGTCACTCGGCACTCTGCACTCGCACCCATTAGGTACCTGCACTCACTGGGGGTGTCTACAGACTCTGGAGGGGCTCCTACAGCCCAAGCGCTAACATCAAGCCATCTAATGGAATATCATATCCTCACAATCAGGCCCTCGGCCTCACTCAGTCAGAAACTCTCAAAAAGCCACTCGGGCTATCAGTAAAACGGGGTACTCGACCCAAAAACATCATTTTATATCTCAAAATTGTGTAAATAAGACTGAGTTTCGAAATCAGCTAAACACAATATGACTAAGTGTAAGTCATAAGTCAACACAGTGAGGAATAGCAGTAAAAGCCCCCAAGGGGTCTAAACAAGTCGGCACAAGGCCCCAAACATGGCTTACATCCCAAATATAACAATAGTCTGAAAACACGATTTAATATATGATTTAAAAGTAAATACGCAACTCAATAGTTGCTACGGGGAGGACCAGGTCCAAATCCCCAATAAGTGCACGCCACACACTCGTCATCCAGCATGTGCGCTACTCCAAAAATAGTGAGAAAATACGAAGTCCGGGGTTCCATACCCTCATGACAAGATTTACAGTCATTACTTACCTCAAAATGAATGAAAATCTACTCCGCGATGCCTTTGCCCCTCGCCTCGGCCTCAGCATGCCCCGAATCTATCCAGAAACAGATGCATATCATCAAAATACTCTAAGGGAACAAAGCCCACTCAAAAATAACCAATATATGCCAGAAATTCTGAAATTGGTCAAACCCGACCCCCGAGCCCACATCTTGGAAGTCGATAAAATCACATAACAAGAATCCTCATCCTCCCACGAGTCTATACATACCAAGAATCTTAAAATCGGACCTCAAATCCCCAATTAAAGGTCTCCAATTACAAGGCCTAATTACCCAATTTTTGTACTAATATCCCACCAATTTCACCACTAATCAGTTCATAAATCACACATAAACGAGTTTTATGTCCAAAAGTCTTACCTACACGAAGAACCTTCGATTTTCCTCTTCAAAACCCTTAAAAAGCTTCCAACCCATGGAAAAAATGGTTGATGAATGACAAAAATCCGATAAGGGTCCTATTTATATGTTCTGCCCAGGGATTTCCGCACCTGCGGTGCCAGGTGCGACCTGCGGAAAATCACTTAAATGCTCATTTCTGCACCTGTGACTCCGCAGGTGCGGCCCCAACCCCGGATATGTGGTCTTCCTCTTGCCTACCACAATCTGCATCTGCAGTCTTGGGTCCGCTTCCGTGGGCTCGCACATGCAGTCCCCTATCCGCAGGTGCGGTTACACCAGCACCAGCATCTTGAGCTGCAATTTTCCAACTTTAAATCCTCCGATGGCTATCAGAAATCACCAAGAACCCCTAGGGACCCCAACCAAAAATATCAACAAGTTCCACAACCTCATTCGAACTTAGTCGAGCCTTCAAAATACCCAAAACAACGCTAAAACACCAAGAACACATAGGATTCAAGCCTATGAACTTTGAGAATTCTAAATTTTTCCAATGATGCCGAAACCAACCAAAACATGTTGGAATGACCCATAAATTTTCCCACATATCAAAAATGACACTACAAACCTGATCAAACTTCCAAAATTCCATTCCGACCATTATAGCCTATTTTTCACTACCGACCGAAAATTGCCAAAAACTAACTTTCGCCAATTCAAGAATAATTCTACATCGGAAATCGAAACCACATTCCGAACACACTTCTAAGTCCCAAATCACCTAATGAAGCTATCTGAGCCATGAAATCTACATTTTGAAGTCGTTTATCAATAAGTCAACTCTCAGTTGACCTTTTCAACTATTGAATCAAGTTAAGAGACTAAGTGTCTCATTTCTCTCCAAAAATTGCTCTGAACCCAAGACAACCGATCTAACACAACATAAAAAATTTGAACCACATATAATTAAGTCAAAACGGGGGAAACATGGCTATTACTATCGGAACGACCGACCGGGTTGTTACAAGATAGGTGTGGCCTATTGTACATACATCTGTTGCTGTTGAATATAACTCAAAATTCATATATCTCTCTTCCGGAATTGTAGACAACGTTAATCCTTACTAACTGGGTACCTCATACCCTTTTCACCATGTTTCTTGTACTTGTTAAAACATGTACCTTCTGATTATATCGTTTCTTTTTACCACATGGGTGGATAGATATTAATTCCTTAGGACTTCCTATCAAGAAGCTTACACATTTTAGTAAACACATGATATGGTGAAGACCTCAAATCGAGTTCCTCTAACTAAATGCTTCCGCAACTATATCTCTTACCAACTGTCTTTCTGAATGTAGGCATAGTTGTATTACGAGTAAGATAGAGTTCAAGAAATTGAGTTCTTACAACTGAGCTAAACCACACGATCTAGAGTAAGAAGAAATTGTGACCGTCTTAAAGGCCCTGTAGCCTCCTGCTTATAAGTGTGGTGCACGACACACCCATAAACAAGACTCTACTAGACACGACTTGTAGAATCCCTAGGACAGAGCTGCTCCGATACCACTTTTGTCACAACTCAGAGTGATGGGCCGCGACGGGCACCTAGTATCTTACTCAACCGAGTACTAACATATCATATCTTTTCATATAATACTATCCTAGGTAACTGATCTGGAGAGGCTTCCGTGAGATATGTAGAATACAACATGTAATACCAACTTATACATAAGACATATGGGCCTCTAAGACCAAAATAACCACTCGTACACTGAACATAGGCCGACAAGGCCATACAATCTTTTACGTACATAATATTTGTCTACAAGCCTCTAAGAATGCATAATTGTCATAAAGGTCAGGACAGAGCCCCACCATACCAAACAATACACATCTAATCATACTGACAAAACAAGCAACTCCGGAGAAAATTAAGTGCACCAACATTTTCCGCTGAGCTAATCGCCTACTTGGAGGACTCTCGACCTATCTATCGAGACCTGCGGGCATGAAACGTAGAGTCCTAAGGAAAAAGGGACGTCAGTACAAATAATGTACCGAGTATGTAAGGAATGAAAATCAGTAAATAATATACATGAGAGAAACACAGAGTAAAGGCTCGACATTTACGTCTGCATAGCTCTGTGAATCATTTCATTGTTATAATGTCATGCATATGCATATAAATGTCATACCATGCATAGGTATAAGCGTTTATAACATCATCAAGCCTCTAAGAGCATCCAATCACATCATTTTGGTAAATGTGGGCAAATCATCAACGTATACCAGCTGATTAGGTGGTGGTGCGTATATAATGCCGTAACCTTTTCTCATATCCCATATACATATATATATATATACGCGTATATAATTCCATATTCTCATGGATCAATGTACATGTATAAATGTATGAAATGCATAAGAAATACGTTAATAAAATTTCTTGGAATGTCATTAAAATAATATGCATGTCGGATAAACTTTATCAGATACGTAATTTTTTGAGACCCATGAATAGAAGATATAATAATAATTCACACGGGGAATCAATAATATAGATACCCCTAGTATTTCTATGAATAGAGTCATTTATGAAAGTTGTGCATTTTCTCGTTTCGTTCATGTCGTATAGATCATGCCAAAAGAAAGAATGACTTAGTCCTAACATACATCAGTCAATTCTCTTGACAATCCTCTAACACACGTTAATTGCGACAAAGCACAGAACAAGACGTATGGAAAGCTTGAAGCAATCACGTTTCTATGCAAAGAAAATATTGGCCGAAACTTTTCCTTAAGCACTTAGCAATACATTGCTATGTAAAGAGATTTTGTAAAATGATCTTAGTTGGACTCTTTCCTTAAGAGAATAGGAATAGCATTTAGGAACAATAAGGAATCTTGGTTGAACTCTTTAACGTTACTATGTCCCTTTTCTTAAGAGATTAGAAGAGAATTAGGAATGTTATCCTTGATTAATAGTTTGGCCCCACATCTCTAGCTTAATGGAACCTAATTCGTTCAAGTGTGACACATTTATATCTTTTGCAAGAGTCATCAAATGACAAAGGAGGGGTGCTGCCACGTTAGTCTTAGCTTGGTCTTATCCGAGATTATTAATTAGTTACCCACTAATTTTTATTAACTTTCTAATTCCCTCATTAACCAATAATCCACATAATTAAGAATTATCTCAAATTACTTAAAATACTACTCACGTTTAATATACTTTATGTACCCTACTATCATGGTCATGGGGTACCTTGGATGGCATTAGTCCATAAATGCCAGTATTGCAGCTCGGAGCATAATCTTCGATTGGTTTACCCTTTATCCTTCACGACACTTACTTATCGCTCATTATAAATAGCATATATGCGTGTAACCTCAAGATAATCTCAATCCCGAGCTGATATTAATTTATTTATGGCGCACTTTCACGTACAAAAGCATGGGGTATTACAGTGCTCCCTTTGGATTTGCAATTCACGTTGCTATATCATTATAGGGGTTCATATGAATTCCTATAGAAATTGTCATTTGTTACTAGCAAGAATTTATATTTCCCTTCAATGATGTAGGGAGGTGATTTTATCATAGTGAGTGGGCCCCACTTTAGGTGATGACTTAGCAAAAAATTCCTTAAATATGCCTCTATCCCCTTAGCGAAAGAGTCATTGTTGCATAAATTCCTCGCTGCCACGTTGGGTCTCCATTAAGATTATCCATCATTTCCTAATTAGCTTGTTAATCTCCCATTAAACCAATGATTAATAAATTTCCCACATAATTAAGTAATATCCTAATTTACTTAAAATACTAATGATTTTTAACACACTTTATATACCCTTACTATCATGGTCATGAGGTACCTTGTATGTCACTAGTCTATAAATTCGGAAAATTATAACTTGGACTGTATTTTATCCAAAATTGACAATCTTTAACGAAACTCTTTTTTTTTATTTGTTTACCCTCTAAACCTCACGATACTTACTTATCACATATTATAAATAGCATAAATACTTATAACCTCAAAATAATCTTGTCCTTGACCTGATGTAACATCGACATAATACTGTGAGGTGTAACATCATTCCCCTCTTTGGAGCATTCGTCCTCGAATGTTGACTGATGCAATTATCTGTCTCATAACCGGATAGCTCTTACGAAGGGTTTTAATATCATCCTTTCCATTTAGGCAACTATTATGTGAATATATCCAATATCCAGGGCATTCCCACTTTTAGGCCTCTTTCTCACACTATGGCATGTGGTCGGAATTCTTCCAATCTCGTAACTCTTACTACCTTCTGTAATGCAGCCTTTATGACCTTTTCCTCGTGTGGGCGCTTATGCAACTCTTCCCTCCAGCTTTTAGCCAATACCTAGGCCTCACATAGTTATATTGAAGTTCTTCACTCGGTATTTTGTGGAACTATTGCTAATCTTGTTTCATAGTCTTGGTTATCTATCCTTATAAATTTACTACATCTAGGTAGGTCATACTATATCCTTACTCATACTTCAATTTATTATTTTTGAGGTCTGCTACCCAACTCCAAGTCACTCTTTGTAACGACCCGGCCGATTGTTTTTAGAGTTATAGCCCTGATCCCCTACTAATTGCATGCCCCGTATCTTCTGCTATTGTGACTTGGGAGGAGGTTTCGTTTTGGTTTTTGGAGTGTTTTGGGACACAGAGTCCCTAAACGAGAGCTTAAGCCTTAGGATTGGACTGCAGTCGGAATTGTGTGCAAACGACTCCGGAATGAAGTTCTGTCGGTTCCGTTAGCTCTGTTAGGTATTTTAAACTTACGGACGTGTCCAAATTGTGTTTTGGAGGTCGGTAGTGTTACACCCCATGTTTTCGTACGTGAAAGTACGCCATAGGTAAATTGATGAAAGCTCGGAAATGAAATATTACATTCTGCATTTTCGTACGTTAAAGTTTTGTCTTAAGTTAATCGACGTAAGTTCGGGAATGAGATTAGTTTAGGATTAGAAGTATTATGCTATTTCATACAATTGATGAGTAAATTCGTTAAGGTGAGAGGGTAAGCATATCAAAGAAAATGAATTTCGTCGAAGTTTGACATTTTGGGAAAGAATACACCCCGAGATAAAATACCCGGTATTTATGGACTAGTGTCATACAAGGTACCACATGACCATTATAGCAAGGTGTATAAAGTGCTTTAAAAGTGACAAGCATTTTAAGTAATTTGAGAGAATTCTTAATTATGTATATAATTGGGTAATTATCGGTAAGTGAAAGATTAATAAGATAATCAAGAAGATTAGTAAATAATTATGATTATGGGATAAGGCCTAAAAGGCCCAAAACTTGGAAGCCACTATTCAATTAGTGACTCTTGAATTGAATTGCTAGGTGGCACCTTTAGAGGGCCTCTTAGCTAAGCCAGAAAAGGCTTCTTAAATTCAACAAAAGACATGTAAGATTTTGATCAAAAATTCACAAAATAAGATATGCACACCTCCTCCGATCTCCATAGCAATATACATTGCGCATCAAATAAAATGTTAGTAACGTGAGTTACTTCACAAAAGAGGTGCTAAATCTAATCTACAAAGTGACGGATCTCCAACTAGGGAATTCATACGAAGTTATACTACGTAATAGCAACGGGATTTACAATTCTAAGGGAGCCCGATATAATCTTTCTCAAGAACATCATACAGATTTTTGCCTACTTTGATCTGTCGTTACGTGCTTAATCGCAATTGACTTGCATTAGAGGGATTGTCAAGGGAATCGGCATTTATGTTAAGTCTATCCCTTCTTTCTTTTGGCATGATCTATACGACACAAACAAAACAAGCAAATGCACAATTTCCATAAATGGATCTATTCATAGAAATATTGGAGATGCTTATGTTATTGATTCCCCATGTATCATATTATTCTATCATCTGTTCATGGGTCTCAGAAAAATACATAAGTTGATAAAGTTTATTTCATGATACTAATCAAAGGCATAATGGTCCAATGATATTCTGAGAGATTTTATTGACGTACTTGTCATGCACTGCATTCATTTACATTGACCCATGATCGGATGGAGTTATATACGTGAGTGTGTGCGTGTATATATATATATATACATATATATATATATATATGGGATATGGGAAAAGGTTACAACGATATATACGCACCACCACCTAATCAGCTGGTATACGTTGATGATTTGCCCACAGTGGTCGAAATGATATAATGGGACGCCCTCAGAGGCTTGATGATGTTATGAAAGCATACACCCTTGTATGGTATTAAATTTATATTAATGTGCATGACATCATAATATTAAATGATTCATAGAGCTATTCATATATAAATGTTGAGTCTTTTACTCCATGTTTCTCTTATGTCTATTATTTACTGATTTTTCATTCCTTACATAATTGGTACATTATTTGTACTCACGTCCCTTTTGCCTGGGGACTTTGTGTTTCATGCCTGCAGTTCCCGATAGACAGGTTGAGAGTCCTCCATGTAGGCTATCAGCTCAGTGGAAGATGCTGGTGCGCTCCATTTGCTCCAGAGTTGCTTATTTGAGTAGTGTGATTTAGAGATGTATTGATTTGTATGTCGGGGCCCTTTACCGGCCTTATGATGTTTATGTACTCTTAGAGGCTTGTAGACATATGTCAGGTATATGAGAGATTGTATGGCCTTATAGGCCTATGTTCAGTGTATGAGTGATCATTTTGGCCATATTAGTCGTACGTCATATGTATAAGTCAGTATATCAGGTTGGATTGTTTTATGTCGAGTGATCTCTCATGTATTATTCTTGTTACCTCATACAACCCTTCTGGCCCATATACCCATGTTTATGTAATCAAAAATATATGTTACGTTTGTACTCAGTTGAGTAAGGGCACTGGGTGCCTGTCACGGCTCATCGGTTTGGGTCGTGACAAAAGTAGTATCAAGGCAGTTTTGTCCTAGGGAGTCTACAAGCCATGTCTAGTAGAGTATTGTTTATGGGTGTGTCGTGCACCACACTTATAAGTAGGAGGCTACAGGGAATTTAGGATTGTCACTCTTTCTTCTTACTCTAGATCGTATAGTATAGCTCAGTTGTAAGAACTGAATTTCCTAAACATTATCTTATTCATAATACGACGATGCCTACATCTAGAAAGACGGTTGGTAAAAGATTGCATATGGCTATGGAAGAGTTGAGTTAGAGGAACTTGATTCTGCATGATTCTTATGATGAGTAAATGTGAGGGCTTCAGCAGATCATGTGTGTACTAAAAGATGTAAGCTTGTTAATACTAAGGCATGAATATCTATCCACCCGTATTGTAAAAAGATATGAGAGAATCAAAAGGTACAAGTTCCAATAAGTACAAGAAGCAAGGTGAAAAATGATACGAGGTACCCAGTTAGTAAGGATGAGCATCATCTATAATTCGGGAAGAGATATATAAGCATTTTGAGTTATCTTCAACAGCATTAGATGTTTGTACAATCACCCACACCCATCACAGTCATGCTCTATGGGACCTAATGGATATGGTTTAAGAGAAGGACAGAATATCAGGATCCGGCTGGGGTTTGAGTAACCCAAAATATGTAGGAATATCAGGATCCGGCTAGAAGTTTGGGATTCAGTATCCAGGAATGATAGCGGCATCGTCAGTGGCATGTCTTCCAGCCTATGGTTTCTTGGTCTCGAGGAGTCTAATTAAGAGAGTAAAGATGAGTTAAAGAAAATGTAATGTCTCGCTTGACGTTCTAGAATGATATAAGGAAATCTTTGATGCAAGAAAATTGAAGGAAGGTTGTGAGTAGTATAAATAGATATATGTAGGACGCAAGCTAAAGTATGGTAAATCAGCAAGGTTTTATGAAGACATGGATAAGGACAAGAAAGGGAGAGTGAGAAGGTGACGAGAAACAGATAAGTTATCAGGATTAAGCCCGTGAAAACAAGAAAGCTGATGATTTCTCAAAGTTATAGAAAGCTCACTATAGCTTGAATGAACTCAAATGAGTTAATCATCATAAATATTAGTTAGAAGAGAAGGAATGTTGTAAGAAGAGATGGAACTCAGAGGAGTTACCCGCGTCAGGTGAACCACATCGGGATGCTAAGAAATACGGTTAAGGAAGTATAGTATCGCCCCTAGGTGGGTCAGGAAAATCACTTCAAATGTTCCTCGATGCAACATGAGCCCTAGTGATTACGTAAGAAGTTCCAAGTTATCAGTGGTAAATTGCAGATCAATATTGAGGTGAATCAACAATGGATGGACAAAAGTCACAAAGTATAAGATGAGATTAGGCCGTCATTCGTAAGATGAAAAATAACGACGGAGCATTAAAAGACTTGGATTTATACATATAGGATAAGCAACAAAAGTAACACGGGGTTTGGTAGCAGACCTCAGTAAAGATAAATCGAAGTAAGAGTTATGGTATAGTATGACCTACCTAGGTGTAGTAAAGTTAGACGGATGGATAAACGAAATAAGGTATAGCAATATTCGTGAGTTCAACAAAGTACCGAACAAATAACTTCGGTATACCCTCAGATGCCCAGGGGGGACATCTTATCAAGCTCTGTATATGGTTACAAAGTGAATCCTAGATATTGGGTAAAAGCTTGAGGAAAAAGGAAAGAAATGTCGCATAGGAGTACTTACAAGGAAAAAGTGGTATAGGCTGCATGATAGGAGGTAGTAAGAGTTACGAGATTGGAAGAATCCTGACCACATGCTGTGGTGTAAGAAAGAGACCTATAGGTGGGAATACCCTGGACATTGTATTTATTCACATAACAACTGCCTAAGATGTCAAGGAGAGTACTAAAGTATTCGCAAGGACTATAGGCTATGATAATGATAAGTGCATTAGTCAACATTCGAGGACGAATGATCCAAAAGGGGAATGATGTTATACCCCGTGTTTTCATATGTGAAAGTACGCCATAGGTAAATTGATGAAAACTCAGAAATGAGACGTTACATTCCACATTTTTGTACGTTAAAGTTTTGTCGTAAGTTAATCGATGTAAGTTCGAGAATGAGATTATTTTGAGATTATAGGTATTATGCTATTTCATACAAGTGATGAGTGAATTCGTGAAGGTGAGAGGGTTAGCTAAATTACTCGGTATTTATGGACTCATATACAAGGTACCACATGACCATGATAGCAAGGTGTATAAAGTGTGTTAAAACTGAATAGCATTTTAGGTAATTTGAAAGAAATCTTAATTATGTGGATAATTGGGTAATTATCGGATAGTGGGAGATTAATAAGATGATCAAGAAGATTAGTAAATAATTATGATTATCGGATAAGGCCTAAAAGGCCCAAAACGTGGCAGCCACTATTCAATTGGTGACGCTTGAATTGAATTGCTAGGCGGCACCTTCAGAGGTCCTCTTTGCTAAACCATAAAAGGCTTCTTAAATTCAAAAAAAGACATGTAAGATTTTGATAAAAAAATCACAAAATAAGAGATGCTCACCTCCTCCCATCTCCAAGTAATGATCTCCATAGCAATATACATTGCTTCAGCAAAACAAAATGTTAGTAATGGGAGTTACTTCACAAAAGAGAGGTGCTTAATCTAATCTACAAAGTGACGGATCTCCAGCTAAGAAATTCATACGAAGTTATACTACATAATAGCAATGGGATTTGCAATTCTAAGGGAGCCCAATATACTCTTTCTCAAGAACATCCTACGGATTTTTCCCTACTTCAATCCACCGTTATGTGCTTTATCTCATTTGACGTTCATTAGAGGGATTGTCAAGAGAATCAGAAGGTATGTTAAGGCTATCCCTTCTTTCTTTTGGCATGATCTATATGACACAATAAAAAATAGCAAATGCACAATTTTCATAAATGAATATATTCATAGAAATATTAGATATGCTTATGTTATTGATTCCCCATGTATCATATTATTCTATCATTTGTTCATGGGTCTCAGAAAATACGTAAGTTGATAAAGTTTATTTCATGATACTAATCAAAGGCATGATGGTCCAATGACATTCTGAGAGATTTTATTGACGTACTTCTCATGCATTACATTCATTTACATTAAACCATGGCCAGATGGCGTTATATACGCGTATATATGTGTATATATATGTATATGGGATATGGAAAAAGGTTACGGTGTTATATACGCACCACCACCTGATCAGCTGGTATATGTTGAATATTTGCCCACAGTGGCTGAAATGATATGATGAGATGCCCTCAGAGGCTTGATGATGTTGTGAACGCATATACCTATGCATAGTATGACATTTATACATATGTGCATGAAATTATAATATTAAATGATTCACAGCGCTATTCAGATATACATGTTAAGTCTTTTACTCCATTTTTCTCTCATGTCTATGGTTTACTGATTTTCATTCCTTACATACTTGGTACATTATTTGTACTGACGTCCCTTTGGCTTGGGGGTGTTGCATTTCATTCCCGAAGGTCCCGATACACACGTTGAGAGTCCTCCAAGTAGGCTATCAGCTCAGCGAAGGATGTTGGTGCGCTCCATTTTCTCTAGATTTGCTTATTTGATTAGTATGATTTAGAGATGTATTGATTTGTATGTCGAGTCCCTGTGCCGGCCTTATGACGGATAGGTACTCTTAGAGTCTTGTATACATATGTTAGGTATATGATAGATTGTATGTATTTGTCGGCATATGTTCAGTGTACGAGTGATTATTCTTGCCTTATACGCCCGTACATCATATGTATAAGTCAATATATCAGGTTGGGTTATTTTACGTCGAGTGATCTCTCATGTTTTATTCTTGTTACCTCATACGTCCGTTTTGGACCATTTACCCATGTTGATGTAATGAAAAAGATGTGTTACGTTGGTACTCAGTTGAGTTAGGGCACTGGGAGCCCGTCACGGCCCATCGGTTTGGGTCGTGACATGTAACTCATTTAGGCTTTAAATGGAAAAAGTCAAAGTTTTTGAGATTTTGACCGGTAATGGAATTTCTGATATCGGGGTCGAATTCCAATTGTTTAAGTTGGAATAGGTCAAAAGTATGGGGTACCGCATGTGCGCTTAAAGGCCCGCGGAAGTGGGTTTAATGGCAGAAAAGGGGGCCAAATCGAGGGTTTATGTCATTTTTCACCATTTGGACTTGAGAGCTTGGAATTAGGCTATATTTTGAGGGATTTTCAGAGTAAGCTTTCGAGTAATGATTCCTAACTCGATTTTGGTTGTATCCCATTAATTTATAGTTATTTGCTTCATTAAATTAAGGAAATTTTATGAGAAATTTGGGGAATAAGGGTGGAAGTTGTTCAACTAAGTTTTTGAGATTTGATTTGGATTTTTATGATTTGGATAATTTTGGTACGCATGAAATCGTGAGTGAATGCGTGTTCGTATTTGCTGACTTTTACCTGATTCAGAAACGTGGGCCCGGGAAGGCGTTTTAGGGCGATTTTCCAATTTCTTGCTTTAGCTTTGATTTCATTAGCTAGATTAGTTTCTTGTAGCTATATTTATGTTATGTAATTGATATTTTCTAGATTTGGTCCATTCAGAGTCGAATATTCGTGGAAAGAGCATTGTTATGGATTGATTGAGATTGGTTCGAAGTAAGTGGCTTGCCTAACTTTATGTGGGGGAATTCCCTTTTAGGATTTTGTACTGTTTTGATATGTGAGTGTTGTGTACGATAGGTGACGAGTACGTACATAGGCTAATTTTTGGGACTACGGAACGGTATTCCGGGAGATCCCCCTGGACATTTACATTTGGGACTACAAGACGGTATCTCGGGAGATCCCCTATTGTTATTTCTGTGTACTGAGTTGTTACCTTCCTATTGTCCCCCTTCTTTCTGAGTCTTTAGTTTAATGAAATATTTCACTCTGTCTTGTTCTTATTATATATATACCAGTAGGACCCTGACCGAACCTCGTCACTACTCGACAAAGGTTTGGTTTGGCACTTACGGGGTACCATTGTGTAGTACTCACACCCTTTCATGCACATGTTTTTCGTGTGCAGATCTAAGTTCTTCCTACCAGCCTCGTCCTTTGTTTTTTTAGTTGCTGCTTTCGAAGACTTCAAGGTACATTTGTCGACGCCCGCAAATCCTTGGAGCCCCCATCCATTCCCCTATGTTCATTTTCTCTTATTTCTATAAACAATAATGTATAGAACATTTAATCTTTGTAAAAGCATGTGACGTATGGTGTTCCCGGTCTTGGGAGCGTTATGTGTATTTAAATTATCGGTTACTATTAGTTGTTAATTTCCGTGTTGTCATTTCATTTCCGTATAGTTTTAGGCTTACATAATCGTAAGGACTATGTGCCATCACGACAAGTTCACGAAGGGAAAATTTGGGTCGTGGCAAGTTGGTATAAGAGCTCTAGGTTCATAGGTGTCATGAGTCACAAGACGATTTATTAAAGTCTCACAGGTCATTACAGAGACATTTATACTTATCTTCGGGAGGCTAGGAATTTTTAGGAACAATCATACTTCTTTTGATTCCTCGTCGTGCGAGATTTTGGCATCAAATTCTAAAATTTCTCTATTTTATTCCTTCTCATAGATGGTGAGGACTTATACCGGGAGATCTGATGACCAGGCATCCGTGCCCTCTACTAGAGCTGTCAAAGGCCAGGGCCAGGGTAAAGGACGAATACACAGTGCATCCAGAGCACTCGTGCGAGCTGCGACAGAGGAACCCTCAGCAGCTCCAACTAGAGGGCAAGCACCAGAGGTTCCTATTGCTGCACCAGTCCTCCAGGAGACTCTAGCCTAGTTCATGAGCATGTTCAGCACCTTAGCTCAGGCTGGACTTATTCCACTAGCTCCCACCACATATCACGCCAGGGGAGGGGCACAGACTCCCGCAGGCCCATACTCCTAAGTAGAGGGTCCAAGTTGATCAGGCCCTAGAGTTTAATCCTATGCAGCCGGTAGCTCCGGTACAACATGAGACTAGGACAACCGCTTCTTAGGCGGAGAAACTCAGACTTGAGATGTACAAGAAGTGCCACCCACCTACCTTCATCAGATTTGCTATAGATGATGCTCGAGGTTTTCTGGAGGAGTGTCATTGTATTCTCCGTACAATGGGCATAGCGGAGAGGAGTGGGGTTTCTTTTACCACTTTCCATCTTAGAGGAATAGCCTATCAGTGGTGGAATTCTTATAAGTTGACTATTCCGGACGAGGCAGCCTAACTAACATGGATTCAGTTCTTGGAGGGCATGTTTGCCCGGGACAGATAGGAGACAGAGACCAAGAAGTATTGAGAGACTAGTTGTTATTTTCGAGCCCGTGCTCCAACAACTCGCCATGGTAGGGGTTGTGTGAGTCACAACCTTCATTGTGCTCTTCCAGCCGCCAATGGCATTCCAACCCCTTCTAGGCTCTATGAGCCTTATAATGCACCGCCAGTATCTAGTGTGCCTCCTGCTCGGGGTGCTATTAGCGGCCAATCCAACTGACCTGGCCCGAGTAAGTTATGATAGCCACGCCCTCCGTGGGGTTTCTTTGAGTGTGGCGACACTAGCCTTCTCAGCCACCACGTGCTCCACCGAGTCCTCATGTTATGATTCTAGCACCAGCTACTGCCCCACCTGCTCAGCCATGTCGAGGTGGAGGTTGGGGAGGCGGAGGTTGGGGAGGTGGAGGTCACCCTAGAGACGGAGTCCATGCTAGGTATTATGCTCTTTTGGCTCGTACAGAGGCAGTTTCTTACGACTATATCATTACATGTATTGTTCGAGTCTTTCAGAGAGATTCGTTGGTATTATTTGACCTGGCTCTATGTATTCCTATGTGTCCTCTTACTTTTCCCCACATTTGGGAATATCTCGGGATTCTTTGAGTTACCCTGCTTATGTGTATACTCCAATGGGAGATTCTCTTGTTGTGGATCGCATGTATCGGTCTTGTTTGATTGCTCTTAGTGGTTTTGAGACCAAAGTTGGTTTATTATTACTTAGCATGGTAGATTTTGATGTTATCTTGAGCATGGACTGGTTTTCACCCCATTATGCTATTCTTGATTGTCAGGCTAAGACCGTGACGCTGGCTAGCCAGGCTTACCACGATTAGAGTGGAGAGGTACATTAAAGTATACTCCTCGCATAATTATTTCATTTCTTAAGGATAAATGAATGGTTGAGAAGGGGTGTACGCATGTTTAGCCTTTGTGAAAGATGTCAGCATGATACCCCTATAGTTGAGTGAGTTCCAATAGTTAGGGACCTCCCAGATGGTTTTCTAGTTGATCTTCCGGGTATGCCGCTCGACAATGATATTGATTTCGGCATTGATTTGTTGTTGGGCACTCAACCAATCACTATTCCTCCATATCGTATGTCTCCTACTGAGTTGAAGGAGTTGAAGGAGTAGTTGCAGAAGTTGCTTGATAAGGGCTACATTCGGCCTAGTGTATTACCTTGGGGTGATCCGGTCTTGTTTGTGAAGAAAAAGGATGGTTCTATGCGTATGTGTATTGATTACAGCCAGCTAAACAAAGTTACAGTGAAGAACAAGTATCTATTACCTCATATTGATGACTTATTTGGTCAGTTACTGGGTTCTAGGGTATTTTCCAAGATTGACGTTACGTTCAAGCTATCATCAGTTGAATACTTTGGAGCTAGAATTCCCTAAGACTACTTTTAGGACCTGATATGGACACTAAGAGTTTCTTATTATGTCTTTTGGGCTGACCAATTCCCAAACAACGTTTATGCATTTGATGCACAGTCTGTTCCGGCCTTATCTTGAATCCTTCGTCATTATGTTTACTTGCGACATTCGGGTGTACTACCGGACTCGGGAGGATCATGATCATCACATGAGGATTGTGCTTCAGGCTTTGAGTAAAAATAGGTTGTATGCAAAAATTTTGAAGTGTGAGTTTTGGCTAGACTCAGTGGAATTCTTGGGTCATGTAGTATCGAGTGATGGGATCAAGGTAGATTCGAAGAAGGTGGAAGGAGAATAGAGTTGTCCTAGACTGTCACCAGCTATGGAGATCCGTAGTTTTCTTGGATTGGCGAGATATTACCTTCATTTTGTATAGAGATTCTTATTTATTGCAGCGCATTGGACCAGGCTGACCCAGAAGGGTGATCTATTCAGGTGAAAAGAGGAGTGTGAGGAGAGCTTTAAGAAGCTCAAGACATCTTTGACTACAGCCCTAGTACTGGTATTGCGTATAAGTTCGGGGTCTTACATTGTACATTATGATGTGTCGCGGATTGGTTTTGGCGTGGTGTTGATGCAGGATGGTAGGGTGATTGCCTATGCATCCAGACAACTGAAGGTGCATGAGAAGAACTATTTTTTCCATGACCTTGAGTTAGCAGCTATTGTTCATGCCCTGAAGATTTGGCGCCACTATTGGTATAGTGTTCCTAGTTAGATTTACACTGATTATCGGGTTTTGCAATATTTGTTAAAGAAAAAGGATCTTAACTTGCGTTAGCAGAGGTGGTTGGAGCGACTTAAGGATTATTATATTACCATTTTGTGCTAGTTGGGGAAGGCCGAGGGCTTAATTCAACGGGCAGAGAGTTTGGGGCTCTTAGCATACTTCCAGTAGTAGAGAGACCTTTAGCTTTGGATGTTCAGGCCTGAGCGAACCAGTTTGTAAGATTGGATACTACTGAGCCAAGTCGAGTGTTGGCTTAAGTGCTCCCTCAGTCTTCTCTTTATGGTCATATTAGGGAGCGTCAGTATGATGACCCCCACCTGCTTAAGGACACAGTCAGAACGAGGATTTTAAGGAGGTCACCATTGGGGATGATGGTGCATTGACGATGCATGGTAGGCTATGTGTGTATAATGTAGATAGGTTGAGTAAGTTGATTCTTCATAAGGCTCATAGCTCGCAGCATTCCATTAATTTGGGTGTCGCGAAGATCTACCAGGACTTGAGGTACCATTACTGGTGGAGGCGGATGAAGAAGGACATAATGGAGTATGTGGATCGGTGTCTAAATTGCCAGCGGGTGAAGTATGAGCATCAGCGGCCGGGTGGGTTGCCTTAGAAGCTAAAGAGATTCCAGAGTGGAAAGAGGAGCGAATAACTAAAGATTTCGTAGTTGGACTCCCACGAACTCAGCGGAGGATTGATGCGGTTTGGGTGATTGTGGATAGGCTAACCAAGTCAGCTCATTTCATTCCTGTGATGACTACTCTCTTCTGAGCAGCAGGCTCGCAACTACATCTTTGAGATCGTCAGGCATCATGGCGTACCGGTATCTATCATCTCTGACCAGGGTACTGATCACGCTCAACTATGTCTTATAAAAAGACTAAACGGGCGCTGCAAATATAATCTGGGGTATTAAGCCCAAAGTCGATGCCACAGAGAATTGAACGTATCAATTGAGTCTATAAAATACTAAACTGTTACTTAATCACTGTTCTCAAGAGTTTTGAATATCAATTGGTGATGTTTAATTAACTCTACTAACAAAATTAATAAACTAGTAATTGACTAACAATTTAATGTAAACAATGATAATAAAGGTCTAAGGTTATGGTTTCCCCCGTTGGTGAATTCTTTCTCGGATACTTATTATAGCTTAATTAATCGTCTCTATCAATCATGAACTCTCTATCTATCATAAATCTATCTCAAGTAATTATGATAATTTACTAGACGCACTCTCTCAAGTTACGCTAGCTAGATTTCATTACAGTTCACTTTAGATTGCACCCGAGGTATCGTTATTTCTAAACGAACCTCTAAACCCTCGGTTATGACTTTCGTCTATACTATATGAGTGGTGTTGTTCAACAATTACCTAAATATGCACTCTCTCTCAAGTAGATACATACTAA
>MDKI01010805.1:0-17994 GCA_005239505.1 Nicotiana paniculata
TTCCTATATTACTTGTCGACCACGTACACTTGCGTGTGCATTGGGAAATCAACCAACATGTGTCCTTTGGACTTGTTTCCCGATGAAATTTTGAATTTGTTCAAAACACCAGTCCCCGAGTGCGATGGACTTAGCATTTACATCAAGGGATTCCTCTTTGAGGTCTTATGAGTTTACCTTTTATAGTTCGAGCATGTTTGACTATCGATGGTAGTCCGCGAGTAGTCGAGATGTACTTGTGTTTTGGCTTTTCAGCCTTTTCTCATATAGAATCGTGAGTATGGAGCAACAAATTTCTTCGAGTCATGAGATGTTTAATAAAAGATGTGCTTCTTTCAATAACTCGTACATGAATACATGTTTTTCCTTTGAGGATCGATAATCCTATATGGACATGATTCCTTTGCCCATTTGGCCCATTACAAAGTTTCCCTATCGAGGCCCTTATTGTCTCTTTTCAAACCACATAGCCCTTATTGGCTCCTAGTTACCAACTTTGAACTACCTGACATACCTCTCTAGCTTCTTCTTTTTTTATTTAAAGCTCCATATGTATATATATACAGATATTTCTTTTATTTTCTCTTTTATTTTGTTTTTCTTTTGGGGCTTGAATAATTTCATGCGAATATTTTGAGGTACAGGTTCCTACGCTCAATGTACAACCTTATAAACTTCCACTTTGACACCACACCCCCAACTTAGGCTTTTAGCCTCATTCTCAATGTTCAAGGAGGGGCGGGTTCAAAAGAGTGAATTATTTTACAAAAAAGGGAAAGGTTTGTAATGAGGTGTCCAACAAAAATGCTAAAGGCTCAAATGGGTAACTAGTGATAATCCTGAATACATTGGGTAGCTTGAAAGGTTCACTGGGTTTTCCAATATCACAAAGAATGCCTAAGGTCATTTCTCCAACTAAATGCACTTATCATTAGCATAGAAAAACCAACTGGGCAAGTTCTAGATGAAAGAATTAAACACAAGAATTATTTATTCAAAAGCTAACACACACGGCACACGATGTTTGGGTCAACATAGTTTTAGCTCTCCAGTCAACACTTGCCAACTCGAAGCTTTCATCATATCTACATGTATTGAATTTTGGGTTTTTTCACACACACTTGGATTTTGAATATTTCAACCTTGTGGTAAAATTTTCCTTACCCATTTGATACGGCGCCAAAATTTGTATGCTCAAATTACACCTTAAAATAGTGTAAAGCGATTGTTGTCAAATATAATAACCCAACAAGGTTGGGGTCGAATCCCACAGGGAATAGATGTGAAAAGTTTACTTGGGTAGTGTGGTTCTTACTCAAACTGTATCTCTATTCCATTAGTGTAACAATAATATGGGAATTGATTGTGTGATAATTTAATTGCAATAGTGACAAATATGATTAACTAAAGTTGTAATTAATGTGATTAACTAAACCAAGATTGTGTCCCCTTCAATAAAGTGTAATAATAATAGGTATCAATATGATATATTTCTAATGAAAGGTCCTTTAGATATGCAAATGATTTCTAAATGATACCCAATATTTTCCAATAGTTGGATAGTATTTCCTCTTTACGATTTTCCCAAATATAAAAGAGTTGCAATGAAGAATAATCAATTAATGCCAATAAAACCCACTTATTCCTAAGCGATTCTATTAAACAAGGTTTAAAGCCTTGAGTCTTTGATATTTACTCCTACCAATCCTAACTCATTTTTCCAAGTAAAGAAAGAATTAATGGCACTTGTTAGTGTTTGAAACCACCAACAATAAATGAAGAATGAGAATTAATGGCACTTGTTAATGTTTGCAACCACCAACAATTTTGACTTCTTTCTCTCTTATTTTCTCGAAGGCTTTGGATTTTACCCATTTTGAAATGTAGTTAGTCATAAACAAAATGAACTTAGCTTTACCTAGTGTCGTGGCAAGGGGCCGACGATGTCCATCCCCCATTTCATGAATGTCCATGGGGATAGGATCGAATGGAGTTGTTCACTGGCTAATGGATCATTGGTGCAAACCTTTAGCATTTGTCACACTTTCGAACGAACTCCTTAGAATCTCTTTCCATGTTATCCCAGTAATGCTCTTATTATTTCATGGATCAAAGAGTCAGCGCCAAAGTGGTTTCCACAAGTGCCCTCATGAATTTCTCGAAACACATAATCGGTGTCCCGTGGTCCTAAGCACACTTCCAGTGGTCCCTAGAAGTTCTTCCTGTACAATGTTCCATTTTTGTCTAGTGTGAATCGAGCTGCCTTAGCTCGTAGGGCCTTCGACTCCTTTGGGTCCGAGGGGAGCTTTCCATGCTTCAAATACTCGACGTATTTATTCCTCCAATCCCACGTCAAATTGGTAGAGTTAATCTCAGTATGACCTTCCTCGACCACATATCTCAACAGGTGGATGACAGTCCCCGAGACAATATTGTCTTCTTCGACCGATGACCCCAAATTTGCAAGTGCGCCAGCTTCACTATTTTGATCTCGAGGTATATGATCCAACGTCCACTCCTTGAAGCGGTGCAATGTTATTTGCAACTTGTCCAAATATCTTTGCATTCTATCTTCTCGGACTTCAAAGCTTCCGTTTGCTTGGTTTACCACCAAAAGAGAGTCACACTTGGCCTCAATGACTTTCGCTCCCAATTGTTTGGCTAATTCGAGACCTGTAATCATGGCCTCGTACTCGGCCTCGTTGTTAGTTAATCTAGAAGCTTTGATAGGCTGTCTAATGACACCGCCCGTAGGTGGTTTTAAAACAACAGCAAGCCCGAACTCTTTCACATTCGAGGCGTCGTATGTGAATAGGGTCCATACCCCCGATGATGTACCCATCTCTAGTAGAAGCTCCTTTTCTACTTCGGGTATGAGGGCAGGTGTAAAATCTGCAACGAAGTCTGCCAAAATTTGAGACTTGATGGCCGTTCGAGGTTGATATTCGACATCGTACCCTCCAAGTTCGATGGCCCACTTGGCCAATTGTCCCGATAGCTCGGGCTTATGCAAGACATTTCTGAGTGGGTATGTAGTTAACATACATATGGGGTGACATTGAAAATACTATTTTAGTTTCCTAGATGCGCTTATTAATGCAAGTGCTAACTTTTCTAAATGTGGGTACCTCGTTTCAGCATCTCCTAAGGTTCGACTCACATAATAAACAGGAAATTGCGTACCTTGCTCTTCTCGAACCAGCACGCCACTTACCGCTACCTCGAACACAGCTAAGTATAAGTAAAGTTTGTTGTCTTCCTTCGGAGTGTGAAGCACGAGCAGGCTCGACAGGTACCGCTTTCTTCTAACACTTGTTGACACTCTGGAGTCCATGTTAAATCATTCTTATTTTTTAGCAAGGAAAAGAACTGATGACCTCGAGATAAATCGGCCTATAGCAGTTATCTGCCCAGTTAGCTGTTGTACAGCTTTCCCACTGTCCGCGACGGTGATTTCTTCGATGGCCTTAATTTTATCGGGGTTGATCTCAATCCCCCTGTTTGACATCATGAAGTCTAAGAACTTGACAGAGCCAACTCCAAAAGCACATTTCTCGGGGTTGAGTTTCATGTTGTATTTTCTCAAGATCCTGAATGTTGCCTACAAATGAGTTAAATGGTCCTCTGCACGCAGGGACTTAACTAGCATGTCATTAATATAAACTTCCATAGATTTTCCTATCTGTTGTTCGAACATCTTATTAACTAAGCGTTGGTATTTAGCTCCTACATTTTTTAGACCGAAGGGCATTACATTGTAACAATACGTTCCATACTTCGTGATAAACGAAGTTTTTTCCTGGTCCTCCTGGTGCGTTTGAATTTGATTGTACCCGGAGTAGGCATCGAGAAAAGTAAGAATTTCATGGTCGGCCGTGGCATCGATCATATGATCGATTTTAGTCAATAAGAAGGAGTATTTAGCGCATGCTTTGTTCAAATCTTTGTAATCTACGCACATTTTTAGTTTGTTTCCCTTTTTAGGGATTACTACCACATTAGCTAGCCACTCGGGGTATTTTACTTCCCTAATGGACCCTATGTTTAGAAGTTTAGTTACCTCATCCTTTATGAATTCATACTTCACCTCGGACTGGGGCCTTCTCTTTTGTTTCACTGGTTTAAACCTGGGGTCGATGCTCAACCGATGGGTGGTTATCTCCGGTGAGGTCCCTGTCATATTTTAGTGGGACCAAGTAAAACAATCTATGTTATTGATAAGGAATTGAATGAGTTTCTTCTTGAGTTTGGGGGTTAATCCCGTTCCCAGGTATACCTTCCATTCTGGTAGATGCTCGATCAATATCACCTGCTCCAGTTCCTCGACCGTGGACTTCGTCGCATCTGATTCCTCTGGGGCGACAAAAGCTTGAGGGGTAAGGAAGTCCCCTTCTTCGTCCTCGGCCACCTGTTCCTTGGGCTCAATCGAGGACGTAGGCTGTGATTGCTATTTAGCCACCTGTTTTTTCCTTGATGTTTGACTTCTCCGATGTAGAGGGTGCCGATGTTGGCATCAAATCATGGACTGCAAACATCTCCTTTGTTGCGTGTCGCTCTCCATACACTATCTTTACACCATCTTTTGTTGGAAACTTCATCATCTGGTGAAGGGTCGATGGCACCGCCCTCATGCTATGGATCCACGACCTTCCAAGAAATTGCATTGTACCTCATGTAACCTTCAATGACATGAAATTTTGTTTCCTGTATAGTCCCGACCACGTTCACGGGTAGGATTATCTCCCCCTTCGTCGTCTCGCTTGCCATGTTGAAAACATTCAAGACTCTAGATGCAGGTATTATTTGGTCTAGTAGCCCGAGCTGCTCTAAGACCCTTTATCTGATTATGTTCGCCGAGCTACCTGGATCCACGAGAACACGTTTAACTTGAACTTTATTTAATAGACTAGAAATTACCAGGGCATCATTGTGCGGTTGAGAGAGACCCTCGGTATCTTCTTTATTAAATGTAAGAGTGCCCTCGGGCACATAGTCTCGAGTTTGTTTTTCCCTTGTAATTGACACTTTGGTGGATTTGAACACGGGCCCCTGTGGGACGTCGACTCCGCCAATGATCATATGGATGACATGCCGAGGCTCCTCTTGTTCATTACTCATGTTGGTGTCCCTTTCCCTGAGGTGACTTTTGTCTCTCTCGCTGAGAAATTCCTGAAGATGCCCCTCGTTGATTAGTCGAGCTACTTCTTCTCTTAATTGTCTGCAATCCTCAGTCTGGTGCCCATGTACCTTGATACTTACACATTAAGTTAGGATTCCTTTTAGAAAGGCCAATTTGTATGGGTCTGGGCCCCCTGGTATCATTAATCTTTTCGATGGCTAAAACGATACTTGAGGCATCGATGTTGAAATTGTACTCCGTTAATCGAGGTGCCTCTGCCGGTCCTGCATGCTTATCAAACCCGGACTTACTCATGAGTCCTCGAGGGTTCTTTTCTCGATCCACTCTTCGATCATTCCGAGGTACATTGCGCCTCGAACTGTTTCTTCGCTCTTCGGCATATGGCTGATACCGTTCCTTGTTAGACCTCGGTTCCCTATCCACGTCCCTCGAATCATTTGCTGATAATATGCTCGGGTAAACCAAACCTGAGGGGGCTCCCAAGTGGTCATCCTCGACCATAATCTTTGACTGGTATCGGCTGTGCACATCTGCCCATGTCACGGCGGGGTATTTAATCAAGTTTTTCATTAACTGTCGTGACGCTATCGAGCTCCACTCGTTTAACCCTTGACTGAAAGCTTGGATGGCCCAATCATCGAAAACTGGTGGTAGCTCCATTTGTTTCATCTGAAACTGAGACACACGAACTCCCTTAACATCTCGTTGTCCCTTTGTTTAATTTTGAAGAAGTCTGATTTCCTTGTGGTGACTTATTGCACCAGCATATGCCTTCACAAATAAATTCGCCAACATGGCGAATGAATCAATAGAGTTAAGAGGTAGGTTGTGGTACCAAATCATCGCCCCTTTGGACAAAGTTTCCCCAAATATTTTTAGCAGGACAGACTCAATCTCATCATCCTCCAAGTCATTTCCCTTTATTCCACATGTGTATGGAGTGATGTGCCCATTGGGATCGGTAGTCCTGTTATACTTAAGTATGCCTGGCATGCAAAACTATTTTGGAATAGGCTTCAGGCCGCGCTTGGAGGAAAAGGTTTTTGCACAAATTTTTTTTTGAATCCAAACCCTTCAAAATCGGAGGTTCTCCTGGTATTTGGTCGACCCGCGAGTTGTACGTTTCTACCTTTTTATCATTATCCTCGATCCTCTTTGTGAGTTCTTCGAGCATTCATGATTGTGGGGTCAGCCCCTAATCCATTATCGTTCGACCTTTTCGGCCTCGGTTCAGCACGACATAGTTTCCAGTCCCACCACGCTCGGAGTCTTTTGTTGACTTTGCAGTTAAGCGATAGCAATTTGCTGGGCTTGCAACATTTTGAAGATTATTTGGAGGTTGACTTCCCCATCTCCTCGACCGTGTGTTCCTAGTCCACTAGTTCGAACCTCTCCGCGTACACTTCCTCCGACATCGATGCCTAAGTCCGCGTTTAGAGCAACGTGTGAACCAACATCGACTGGGTTGGCACTACCCCGGGGTTAAGTAGTGGTACACCGGCCCCTAAAGCTGCTGCATTATCATTCTCTCTATGGAATCTGGGATCACCATTACCATTTACTGATGTGTTTGTTGAGTTCGATATGTTTTAGCCTGAAATCAAAGAACCTTTGACAAGAACAAGTGTGAAAAATAACGCGTGTTATCGAAAATCAGCATTGAATAATCACTACTATCTTTAGGCCCCACTGTGGGTGCCAAACTATTTACCCTAAAATATGAGTAACAATTTAAATTTGTAATGAGGTCTAAAATATACGCGATTTAATCCATTACTGATTGTTTAACAAGAAAATAAGTAGGTGAGTTGAGTAAGCAAATTAAATCAAACAAGTGTATGAGTTAGCCTCGGCTTCGGGCCAAGGTGACCTCGAGGTGAACCTTGATGAACAGTAAATAAAGCAAAGGGAATGTAAAAAGCTAAAGGACAATTCTGAGAGATGAGCACGAAAGTAAAGATGTTTATTTTTTGCCAATGATTAGATGATCTTTACAAATGAGTAGCCTCCCTTTTATATAATAGGGGAGGGTCCTAGATATAGTACATTTTTATTTTTGGAGAAGGATCTAATTTGTACAAGTGTATAACAGATTTGTACGAATCCGTTCGGGAATTTACGCCTTGATCTTTTTTCCATTGAGAAATTCCAGCTCATTCTGGTACAGATTCATAACGGTACTATTTCAAGGTAGGTCATGTTCAACCCTCGATTTGACACCCGAAATATGCACTTCTTAGCTAGATTCGATTCCGACTTCGATTTATTTGAACTCGGAACCGGGGTAATAACTCGAATTCTCATAATAGGGCTCCCCAGACTTCAACCGTATACTGATAAGAACCAGATAAGGAACTCGGTACGCATCCTTAAGTACTTAAGAATAACAAGTCTCAAGCGGGGGACGTGAATCACCTCTTCAGAGTCAAAGAAATAACAGAGGAAAGAGATGGACACTTATTCCCTTAGTGGTTGTACCAGTCAACCCCCCAATAGCTGTAAAGTTGCTGCCGGCACATGCAAGGATTTCAATCACCTAGCAAGCCTTTTATTTGGTAGGTATTATCGCGAAAGCACATCATCAGATTTGACTACGAAGTAAGGAACTCGAAGTGAAAGGGCATCCTTATTACATTACAAGCGATACCTCAAATTCCATAAAGGCTTAGTGCTAGGCTAAACCTCCTTCAAAGCCATGAAGTCCCAAAGCTCTTATGCCAAGAACTGGTGATATTTCCTTAACTGCAGATTCAATAGCACTGGTTATGAACCCCAAAAACAATAGGAAAGAGAGCACCCTCTACTTAGACTAACCGTGCAAACAGCGCTCTTGTACTAAACATGCTTGCATCATTCAAGTGATGTCACCTATGTAATATTAACATTGAAGCAAAGGTACAAAACATTACTTGAACATTCAAAAATCTATGAAGCATTCTCTCAAGCGGGCATAAATCCTGCAAGTGATTCTCAAGGGCATCAAGAACAAAGAACAACATAACAAAAGACCAGTTCTCTGTATTGAGTCATTACATGTCCTTAGTTGTGTTTCACCTTTGTTAAAGTACTTTACTTGTAGTTCCTACTTCTCTTAGTTAGAAGCATTGTGTAGGAAACCTTTGTAAAATAAAAAAACCTTGTGTTTGTGTCTTGGCTAGAGTTAGTCGAGTTATAAACTTTGTAATAGAGTTATTAACAAGGGGCTTGTAATAGAGTTATTGAAAGTTAGTGAGGAATTAAGAGGTTAATTCCTAGGTTACAATAGGTTGTAATCTGAAGTTTGATCGGTAGTGAAGTTAAAATCCTACAAGGGTAGGTCGTGATTTTTAATCCCGCGTAAAACTCCATTGTGTCATGTACTTATTACAGTGTGCGTGTGTTCTGTGCGAACTAATAGAGAACCTGGTTTTTTATATAGTTTGGTGGATCCTTTGTTTCTATTATATTCATTCACCACTCCCGACGTTATAAAATTAATACAAAATTACCCCTCCGACATTAAGCCCTCTACCATGGCAACACCATCTTAAGTGGCCTAACATTTCACTGAAGTGGATGCCATGTGGCATGCCACCTCACCAGCGTCATTCTTCCACTTTATCCTTTATGTTTCTTTCACCACCTTGAACATAGTTAATTCCCCTTCCGTTTTACCACCACTAGTCTAACGTTACACGCGTTGCGCGTGTACACTATCGCAGTGAGTAAAAGTCCTTTAAAAAGTATATATATATATATATATATATATAATATTAAATATTATGTTTGAGTTATAAAATAAAGTACACATTCTAGAAAATGGTGAATATTGATTCTATATTTATCGCTTAATAAAACAATAAACTACTCCAATAGAAGTTCTCAATTTCAGTCAGTATACACAACTGAAATTTATTCATGTTAATTAAGGAAAAAAATAAATTTAATTTGTCATTATGAAATATATTTTTAATATTTACAACTTAAAACACAAGTAGATTTCTTCAAAAACAAAAATAAAAAGATCTTCTCTAAACGAAACAAATCGGCAACCGCAACTTGAACTCTATGTCAAAATAGAAAAGAAATATGTCTTTAAGCTTATGATCTCCACCGAAGGGCATTTTTAGTTAATTTAGGCAAGGGATCTATATGAATAGAATTTACTCGATTTAAATTCTAAATATTATGAGTTCTTACCTAATTTAAATAAGGAAATGATTTAATTCATAGGCCTCAATATTAGAGAAAATAATTAAATTACTATTTTGTCTAGTGTGTGTTTGACCAAAAGGTTTCGAGTCTTCTTGTTAAAATAATTAAATGATAAGATAATGGATAAATCCTATTTAAATATAATAAATCCTAGATAGGAAATTAAGAGAAGTCAAAAATATGAAGTCGCATTAAAGGCTGTTAAATACAACGTGGGTGTGTAATAATGTTATTGTGAAATGATGAGAGAACAATATGGAACAATAAATGGCAATAAATATAAGTAGAGAGAATGATTCACCCAAATATTTAATGGGGCGGGTGATTCTCCCTCCAACAATGATACAAATCAACCAAACGTGAGAATATCAAAAGTGCTCTCGTATCTAATGCAGGAAACACTTTGGATCAACAATAAATCGAATCTCTTACAAAGACAATGTTTGTCATTCCTCCAGAGTCAACTTTTCTGGAGAGTGCTTATCATATATCATATTACATGCCGCCCTCTTCTCTCTTTATCCTCCTACTTATATGGGACACTTCCCTTACCTAACTGAAAGTACACATCTTAATACTAAATCAGCTATTTTGGATTGGTTCAAGCATTCGACATCGACCGTATCTACTTTTCTCGCTAATATACCCGCTCCTAAACACGCCCTCGGCCTAATCAGCCTTAGATCGTCATTTCTTAGGCGAGATCCTTCTGGTCAGATTTTGACCCATACAGTTAGTCTCTCAGCCTGTCGGGGGTAGGGGTTGGGGTGGGGTGGGGTTGTATTTGGGTGAGCTCGATAGGCGGACTTTGCAAGTTTGAAAATTTGAGAAATGTAAACAATTTAGGCCGAGGAGTAATCCCTTCATGATGATGTGATGATGTCACACTTTGATGGACAATATTTGATCTTTACGTCAGTTTGAAATGATGTCATTTCATCATGTGTCATAATGGCACATGTTCCCAATACGTTATGTCATTTCCCACGCCTCTTCTGTTTAGAAATTAATGTGGCGGTGTTTGGCTTTTTTGATCAAGGCGTCATTAGCCTTAATAGAGATGGGAGCCTCTCACTTGAGTTGCTGCATTTTTTAAGCGTGTGATAACTCAAGAATATCCCTCTTCTTATTCAACTTTCTTGTATTTTCATTTTTCCTCCTTTAACGTTTTCCATCATTGTTATACCTTTCCCCTTTGCGCTTTCATCTTACGCAACCTTTAAAAAATGACTAGTGCTTCCTCTAACCCACATGGAGCTTCTGATCCTGTCGCGTTGGATGTGAACATGCCTTCTCATGAAGAAAGAGTAGCCATTGCAGAAGATGAGAACTTCCCTACTGTGGATGAGATAATTCCACATTTCGGGAAGGCCGGGTCGTATTTCAGGAATCTGCTTAACGATGATCCTCAACCCGTTATTTCTGAGATGGATGTTGCGGCGCTCGTTACATTTAGGGCTAAATGGAAAATTCCAAACCACGCTGAACTTGTCCCTTCTGGTAACGACGTTGTGCAGGTGCATCGCCCAAGGTACTGTGCACTCTATGCGTACCCATTTGACGTTAGTTACACGCTTCCTATTCCTTCCTTGGCGGAGGATTTTTGTCGTGATTACGGTGTGTGCCCGGCTCAACTCTCCCCCTACATATACAAGATTTTCCTTATGCTTATTAAGTATGCAGAGCTGGGTAACCATGGGGTTTCTCTCTGTCATCTGCTTCAGCTCTTTGTCTCGAGATTTCACAGGGGTACGATGATACGTCTTCGCCATCGTGGGACCAAGGGCTTGGTGGTGAAGATGGATGATAAGACTAATCGCCGCTTTTGGGCCAACTTTTTCTATGAGAAGACAGAGCACGTGATGTCCAACCCCACCGGGTTCCCCGAGGCATGGAATTATGCTCGTAAGTTTTTCCCTTTAATGGTTGTTCGCCACTTTCTTTTTTATGATCTGATCGTTCTCTCTCTTTCCTCCTCTTTTGCTCTGTAGCCGAGAAGGAGCCTCCTTTGTTAGTTGCCAACATTCGCAATTTCCTGAGCCAGATTTTGCCTCATACGGTGGGGATATATGAGTGGTCGTCATTCAATGAGATATTTGGATGCAAACCTTCGGTCGGTGAGTCGTTTCGTTTCCCCCTTAAAATTTCGTCCTTCGTTTCGTTCTTTATTCCTTTCTCTTCTCTCTCTTTGTTTATTGCTTAAGTCTCTTTTGCTGGTAGTTAGAGTGCTTCGAGGAGGGCGAGGACTCCTATTTCAGATTTTCGCCAATCGAGTACTCCGGTTGAGCCTATCTTGGCCATGGCTGTGAAAGAGCCTGTTCAAACAGTTGTTACTCCGCGTATTTCAGCCTCATGTGGACATATCCTCCAAGCAGTTTCTTCCCTAGTGGAGGTTCTGACTTCCATAGTGTTTCATTTGGTGGATGATTTGTTGCATGGCGAGGATGAAGAGGCTCCGTTGAAGAGGCGAAGGATAAGGGTCGAGGATGAGGAACATGCGAGTGTCGAACCCGAGTTAACTCTGGCCAAAACAGGGAATGGTGTGGGTCTAGGAGCAGAGATTGTGGTTTCTACGGATATGGAGATTGTCTCCTCAGAAGGAGAACAACGAGCAAAGGTGGCTATGGTCATTCGAGGGATGGTCCATCAATGTCAGAGCGAGCTGAGTTCCTTCTTAGGCTGAGGAGAGGGCGAAAGGAGTGGTCGTGGATGATAATGAATTTGGCTCCAACGTCGACCCTGAGGAAGTGAGAATATTCAACGAAGGGTATACCCGGGTCAAGGTGAGAACATATGGATCTTCTCGCTCGATCGTAATTCCTTTGGATTGGCGATTTGTTGGAGGATACTGTGAGCACGGTTCCCTCATTTGCCCCTCTTTGCTCCATTGCTGAGAATAGGACTCTTCGGGGGCTCAAGGATGCTGACATGTCATTGGGCATAACTGGGATGGCTCTAAGGTTGAGCTTCCATGCTATTTCTTCATTTGGCGTTTTCTTCTCCTTTCTGTCTTTGCTAATTTTTGGCTTTTTCCTTTTTTCCCTTCTTCTGTAAACTTTCATTTTGGTGATCGAGAGCACCCGTCCGGAGGAAAAATGGACTGCTGTTTTCCATAAAATGGTTTCAAGGTACCTCTGGTATCGTCACAAGTACCGTGAGATGCGTGCACGGCTCAAAGCGGGTAGATATTTCCAATCCCATAGAGATGAGTTGGACCAGAAGGACGAGGACGTGGTGCGATCTATTGGAAGATGTAGCGAGCTTGAGGGATTGCTTAGTTCCAAGGAATAAGAGCTCTAGGTGAGCAAGAGGTTTTGGCTAAGTGTATCGAGCTTCAGGCAAAAGTGACGGCCCTGCGGGTAGAGCTTGAGCAAAGCGCAATTAGAGTTATTGTCCTAAGTGTTGATTTGACGGAGAAGGTGACTGAGTTAGAGGGGACCGAGGAGGCTCTAGTAGCGGCTGTGGCGAGGGTTGCGGCATTGGAGGATTCTATCTGCGTCCTCGGGTCTGAGTGTGCAACTAAGGCGGAAACAGTCGTGCGAAGGGAGGCACGACTTGATGAGTGAATTGGCGGGATCGAGAGAGATGTTTCGAGCCTAAGTGATCAAGTTGTTTCTCTCGAGGCTGAGAAATCCCAGTTGTTGGATCAACCTTCCTCCTCTCATGATTTTGTCGCGCCGGATGTTCCTCGCCATTTATACGAGATATGGATCCATGTTGAGGCTCAGCGGGGCATATATAGGAACTTGATGTTGGCGGGGCAGGTTCATGAATCTGCCTTTGAAGAGGTATGGGTCAAAGTGCGTGATTCCCGGCTCGCCTGTGGTTATGAACCTGCCACGTTGGGGACCGGTGAAGATGATGAGGGCGTGGATGAGCTTGCATCTAATTCTTGGTATGATGATGAGTATGTTGAAGGTGCTGAGGGTGGAGTTGGTGCTGATGGGCCCGGTGACGATGATGGAGATGATGATGGAGATGCTGCTGGTGGGCCGGACGATGAAGGTGGCGATGGCGCAGATGGTCTGGTGTGATGCTTTTCGTTTTAGCTTTTGTCACAATGTTTTTTTTTTGCTTTCTCTTTTTGTGGGTGTGTCTTTTTTGCCCTTTGTAAGATGTTTTCTTTTCTTTGGAATGGAGTGAATTTTTGTTGTGTGTTCTCGGTCCTTTTTGCTTTTCTTCAAATGTTTTTTTGTAAGAGTCTCTGACTCTCGATTGGTTCGAATGAGGTCGAATATTTGTTGCGTCGAGTGAGGTAGAATGTGTGACTTTGAGTGGTTCGACGAGGTCGCATGTTTGTTAAATCAAACGAGGTCGAATATTAGTCAATTCGAGCAAGATCAAATATTTGACTGAGTGATTCGACAAAGGCGAATGTTAATTAATTTAAACAAGGTCGAATGTTCATTCAAACAAGGTCGAATATTAGTCAATTCTAGCGAGTTCGAATGTTTGACTGAGTGATTCAACGAGGTCGAATGTTAATTGATTCGAACGAGGTCGAATATTAGTCAATTCGAGCGAGGTCAAATATTTTACTGAGTGATTCAATGAAGTCGAATGTTAATTAATTCGGATGAGCTCGAATATTAGTCAATTCGAGCGAGGTTGAATGTTTGACTGAGTGATTCAACGAAGTCGAATATTTGGTTGAGTGATTCGACAAGGTCGAATGTTAATTAATTCGAACAAGATCGAATGTGTGGCTCTGAGATTGGCGCAATACATATACTTGGCGGAGATATGAGAAACTCACGTACTTGTGTATTTTTTGTTTGTATATACATTAATTGGAGAGTTTTACATGTTTTTTCTTAGTTTATACATACATTTGAGAAGTCCCAGTCTATCCAGTCCCTTCAACGGTCGGCCTGGAGAAGCAGTCAATGGATCGAGCGATGAACTTAATGCTTAATCCTCGAGATGCCCTCTTTGTCGCCTCGTTAAAAACCTTCTTGATAAAACCCAATTGGGACAAAACTCGAGTGAGGGAAAAAGAGTAAGACTTGGAGGACGTCTAACCTTAGAGGTTGAAGTATTTGAGGTGGGTAACAATCCAATTGTTTAGCAGTAGTTTCCCCTCCATTGTTTCTAGTTGGAACGATCATTTGCTTGCCGCCGCCAATATTTTGTATGGGCCTTCCCAATTTTCCTTCCCGTGGATCTTTGCTCGCTTTTGTTTTGGCTTTGAGTACATAGTCCCCGACCTTGAGCAGCCTGACTTTGGCTTTTTTGTTGTAGTACCGTTCTATCTGTTGTTTTTGAGCTATCGTTCTTATGTAGGCCATGTCTCTTTGCTCTTCGGCTTCGTCGAGGTCTTGCCTTCTACTTTCATCGTTGCTTGGAACGCTCTCGTTTGAGTACCTTAGGCTTGGTTCACTGACCTCGACAAGTATTACTGCATCAGTCCCATAAACTAGTGAGTATGGTGTTTCTCATGTGCTTGTCTTTGGCATGATGTGGTGTGCCCATAACACTTCTGGTAGTAGTTCCGGCCATAGTTCCTTGGCGTTCTCAATCTTCTTTTTCATGATGTTCAATATTGTTTTGTTGGAGGATTTCGCCTGATCGTCGGCTACAGGATGATATGGGATGGAGAGTATTCTCTTGATGTGCCATTTCTCGAAGAATTCGACAATATTTTTTCTAGTGAACTGGGGTTCGTTGTCACAACTGACTTCCTTTAAGATGCTAGAGCGGCACATTATGTTTCTCCATATGAATGTGACGACTTCCTGTTCGCGTATTTGGGTGAATGCAACTGCTTCTACCCACTTGAAAAAATAGTCAGTTATAACAAAAAAATCCTACATTACCTCGTCCTGCTGGGAGGGGTCCGACAATGTCCGTTCCCCATTTGATGAAAGTCCAAGGCGAGGTGGCTGGGTTGAGGTGCTTTCCCACTTGGTGAATCATGGGGCGTATTTTTTGGCATTGCTCTCACTTTTTAACGAAGTCGGCCGCATCTTTTTTCATGGTGGGCCATTAGTAACTTGATCGTATGAGGCATCTTACGAGGGCTTCATTGCCGGTGTGAGCGCCACAGTGGCCTTCGTGTACTTTGAGGACTTGTCTCGTTTGGTTTGGTCCTAGGCATTTTTCCAGGGGACCACCACATGTTCTTTTGTATAAGCCACTACCGATGATGTTGTACCTGGTCGCCTGCATTCGAAGCTTCTTGGCTTCTTTTTTATCGAAGGGGAGCATTATATCCTGCAAATATGAGAGAATATGATTGCACCAGTCCCAAGTCATGTTTTTAGTTCGTACCTCGACTTGGTCTATTGACGAATGAAGGAGAGTGGCTAGGTTTTATTTTATGTTTATGTTCTTGGTAGTTGTTGCCAATTTGGCGAGGCCGTCTGCCTCGATGTTCTGAGCTCGAGATATCTAGTCGAGTTGGCATTCGTCGAACTTGGGCAGCAACTTGCAAATCTCGACCTGATATTTTTGTAGCCTTTGTTCTTTGATTTGGAAAGACCCTGTGACTTGAATGACGACGAGTTGTGAGTCATGTCGGAGGATGATACGTCGTGCTCCATATTTGAGAGCTAATTTTAGTCCTGCAATTACGGCCTCAAACTCGGACTCATTATTAGTCATATCGGGACACTGTATGGATGGGTGGATGACTTCGCCCGCCGGGACCTCGAGTACGAGTCCTAGTCCATATCCTGATGCGTTGGAGGGGCCATCGGTGTACAGAACCTATAGGTCGGGTAACTCAGGGGAAGTGTTGTAGGCTTCACATTCGACCTCGGGCATTAATTTAGCGCTGAAGTTGGCGACAAAGTCAACGAGTACTTGCAGCTTTATTATTGTTCGCAGCTGATATACTATATCATTCTCACTCAACTTGTTGGCCCACTTAGCCAACCCACCCGACAACTCGGGTTTATGTAGGATGCTACTTAGGGGAAAGGTCGTGACCACTAAGATTGGATGGCATTAGAATCAAGGTCTAAGCTTTCGTAGAGTCATACCTCTTTCGTTCCGGTGATTCCCTGTATGTGGCCTAGATGGGTTGTCGCCATGGCGGGGTAGTGGTAGGAATGTCGTTCTGATGTATGGCTGGTGTTTGTCACGATTGAGGCGTGGACCTGCATGATCCCTTCGACTGTCATTTCGACGGTCTTTCCTCGACTCCATTTGGACCGACGTCAACCGCGGGGTCAGTCTGTTAAGGTCGTCCTCATCTACTCTCACCTCGGCGCAATGAGCATTATGTATTTCCTCCCGGGTGGTGGGGGGATATTTTATGAGCCCGCTCAACAGTTTTCTAATCGCCCTCGACCGCTCGTGTTTAACCCGTTCTGGAAAGCTGCTACCGTCATTCCCTCTAACACGTTTGGGAGGCTCAATCTTACTCTGTTGAAACGGACGAGGAAGTCCTTGAGTCCTTCACCAGGCGATTGTTTAATGGCAAATATGTCGCTCACCCGCGCTTCTGCTTTCTTGGCCCCAGCGTGGGCGGTAACGAACTTATCGGCCATCTCCTCATACGACACCAAATTGTCTGACAAAAAAGTTTCGAGTCTTTTTGTTAAACTAATTGAATGATAAGATAATGAATAAATCCTAGTTGAATATAATAAATCATAGATCGAAAATTAAGAGAAGTCAGAAATATGAAGCCGCATTCAAGGTTGTTAAATACAACGTGGGTGTGTAATAATGTTATTGTGAAATGATGTGAGAACAATATGGAACAATAAATGAGATAAATGGCAATAAATATAAATAGAGAGAATGATTCACCCGAATATTTAATGGGGCGGGTGATTGTCTCTCCGACAATGATACAAATCAACCAAACGTGGGAATATCAAAAGTGCTCTCGTATCTGATGCAGGAAACACTTTGGATCGACAACAAATCAAACCCTTACAAAGACAATGTTTGTCGTTCCTCCAGAGTCAACTTTTCTGAAGATTGCTTATCATAATCACATTATATGGCCCACTCTTCTCTCTCTCCTCCTACTTATATGGGACACTTCGCTTACCTAATTGAAAGTACACTAGTTCAGATAATATTCTGTGGAATATTCCATTAAAATATCTTAATACTAAATCAGCTGGTTTGGATTGATTCGAGCATTCGACCTCGACCGTATCTACTCGTCTCGCCAATATACCCGCTCCTAAACACGACCTCAGCCTAATCGGCCTTCGATCGTCATTTCTTAGGTGAGATCCTTCTGGTCAAATTTTGATCCATATAATGTGAAATTTCTTTTGAAGGATAAAAAAGTCGAACGATATTTCGCTAAAGGCGTTCGTGCTTTAATATAGTATAGATATAGATTACTAAACCCTTTTTCTTTTTACCTTTCATTGTTGCAAATTTTTTGTTAGATCTCACAAAAAATCATTTTTATCACCATTTTTTTCATCTCCAACAACGGAGAGTGTGATTTTGCCTCAAGTAGTATTAATAACTTACAACAAACCAAGCATGTTGATTTATAGAAGAGAATGTGGACAAAGCATGTTTAAGCGTTGTTTCTAGGGCCATACAAAATCTCTATTTTGATATTACGAGGTGAAAGTACATACAAAAGCTGTCATGCACTCTCGTTATTGAGCTAATACCCAAATACTAGGCTAAAACATTAGTACATTTCCCCTGTAAACCTAATATAGTAGGCGGCAAGGCAG